>OX459098.1:12078706-12333706 GCA_949775045.1 Metridium senile
GGCTATAGTCCATGCTTTTCGGTCGAAAATGACGCATTTTGACGCATTTTGGTGAGCTATAGTCCATGCTTTTCAGTCGAAAATGATGCATTTTGACGCATTTTGGTGGGCTATAGTCCATACTTTTTGGTCGAAAATGACCCATTTTGACGCGTTTTGGTGGGCTATAGTCCATGCTTTTTGGTCGAAAATGACGCATTTTGACGCATTTTGGTGGGCTATAGTCCATGCTTTTTGGTCGAAAATGACGCATTTTCACGCATTTTGGTGGGCTATAGCCCATGCTTTTTGGTCGAAAATTACCAATTTTGACGTGTTTTGGTGGGCTATAGTCCATGCTTTTTGGTCGAAAATGACCCATTTTGACGCATTTTGGTGGGCTATAGTCCATGCTTTTTGGTCGAAAATGACCCATTTTGACGCATTTTGGTGGGCTTTATATAAGCCCATGCATGTTGGTTGAAAAATGGCCCAAAATGTTTGGTCGAAAATGACCAATTTTGACGCATTTTGGTTTCCTATAGTCCATGCATTTTGGTCGAAAATGAACCATTTTGACGCATTTTGGTGGGCTATAGTCCATGCATTTTGGTCGAAAATGACCCATTTTGACGCATTTTGGTGGGCTATAGCTCATGCCTTTTGGTCGAAAATTACCCATTTTTACGCATTTTGGTGGGCTATAGCCCATGCTTTTTGGTCGAAAATGATTTATTTTGACGCATTTTAGTGGGCTATAGTCCATGCTTGTTGGTCGAAAATGACCCATTTTGACGCATTTTGGTGGGCTATAGTCAATAAAAATCATTCAATTTGCGCCATTTTTGACTTTTTGGCATTGGTCGTAGTTCATTGAAAATGAGCGTGTGTTTGTTTTGCTGTAATGTTAACATGATGGTTGACTTGTATTCGTAATAATGGTTCTGTACACAATATATTATTTTACTAAATATCAGAAACTACTTTTTCTGTTTGTCATTTTATTAAACCAATTCTCATTTATTTTTATTTTGCATTCATTAAATATAAAAAATAAATAGTATTCACTTCATTCATTCTCGCAATAAATAGTTAACTTATTTCTTACGGTGAGCCATCGGCATCATGTCGACATCATTTCGGTGAGTAATCGGCATCATTAAACGTTGAATCCTTAAGTCAATTTAAGGGTTATATAGAGTTAATCCTGGGTAAGTGCTAATCGGCATCATGTCGACATCATGTCGGAGGGTCATCGGTATCATGTCGTTATTTACAAATGTACAGGTAAAGTACTTGATGTTATCCCACATCATATAAAATACAGCCAATCAGAATGCTTGAAAGCCGTTGTATATTCTGCGGTATTCAACTGTCTCTTCCCATGAGACATTACTGGTTCTCTTTGTTTTATATGATGTGGGATACAAAAGTTATACAATATTTTCTTATGATATGTGAATATTTCACTGTGAATATCCCACTTTTACTTGTATTTGTTTTGCCAGCATACGCTCGCCTAAAGGCTCGTGTGTATACTAGGAAACACAAGTGACTCATGGGATATTTCGAAACCATTGTATAACTAATATTTACATCGAAATTTATTATCCCGATAAGTGCCTTGTTGAATCCTTAAGTCAGGGTTACTTCTTGGTAAGTGCTAATCTGATTAGCCTATAGAGTTAATCCTGGGTTGGTGCTAATCCTGGTTTAACTCTTAATAAAACCTATATAGAGTTAATCCTGGGTAAGTGCTAATCCTGGTTTAATTCTTAATAAAACCTAGAGTTAATCCTGGGTTAGTGCTAATCCTGGTTTAACTCTTAATATAAGTTCTTGAGTTAATCCTGAGTTGACGTTTAACTTAAACTTCAGTTGTGTTCTGGTTGGATACCATTTTCTATTATACATACGTTTTGATTTTCATCATTCTCTTGTTTATCCTCGCTTATAGGAGCAGACTCCGTTTTACCCTTTCCAGATTCCTCTGTCCAGGCTACTACTGAGTTTCGTCTTGCTGGTTTGGACGGCGTCGTAAGAGACTGGTCTTTTATTGGTTCGTTAACCAAGTCCAAAACCTGAGTTTCATTTGAAGAGTGCAGGTTTTCTTCAGTTTTAGTTTGTTGGTTAACCACAGCAATGACGCTAACAACACTGTCTTTCTGGTCATCAACAAAACCTTGATTGACTTTCTCCCTCTCCTCAAGAATACGAGCTTGCAGCGCGGCTAGTAGTTTCCGTTCTCGGTATTGCCGTATCGCACGGAGTATCACTTTAGCTGCTGCTATTTGTCGATTCATTTCCATCGTCGTATGCGTGGTCACGTGCTTGTCACGAGACGGGAACGCCGCTCGAAAACGTTCCTCCATCTTTTGCATAACGAGCTGGAATCCCTCTGAGTCAACGTCTTCATATCGCGAAACAATTCTCCTCACTAAGGCCTGCATCAGATCAAGACAGTGAATCATTGATCCGTTGACCATTGCTATGTCCATTAAAGCGCATGCTGCTTTGTTAGGTTTAGGAATCCGTAAATTCCCTTCAAGACGATGAACGAAGTCCGATAAGTCTTTATACTCGATGAATTGTGTGGCGTTAGGATCATATAGCTCCCACTGTTGGTAAAACAAGTCGATATCTTCATTGGTAATACCTATCTTTTCCTGCTCCATAACTTGGTTATAGTTCTCCAGGATAATCGCTATGTACATATTTATAAGAATCAAAAATATCACCACAATAAAACTAACTAAAAACATCACAGACACTAGTTTATATCCACAGTTTCCATTTGGCAGGTTTTTATAATTCAGGTCACAGTCTGGCGGCTGCAGCATCAATGGGTTTAGTATATCGTTCCACCCCGCGGACGTCATAATACGAAACAGTAGCAGAAAGCTACTTCCAAAGTTATCAAAGTTAACTACATCATTGAGGGGATCAGTCTTTTTGATGTTACCGAATATAGACATACCAATCACGGAATAGATGAATATAATGAGAAACAGCAACGCTCCGATGTTGACTAAAGCTGGCAGTGAAACTATCAATGAGAACAGAAGACGGCGGATTCCTTTGGCTGCCTCGAAGAAGCGCAACAGACGACCGACACGAAATACCCGTACAACACGCAGCAAGCTTGGACTAATTGGTAGAGCTTGTTTTAGATTCTCCAATATAATGCCAATGATTGAACAGATAACTATAGTAAAGTCAAAACAGTTCCAAGGACTGAAGAAGTAGCCAACTCTCAGGGCGACTATTCTCACTATTGCCTCCAGGATAAATATTGCAGTGAAGATTAAATTGAGGATTTGTATTGGCCACGTGAGAACGAGGATCTCGTTAAGGAGAATAGAATATACAATTATAAAATATAATTTCAATCATTTAGTAAGTCCATCAGTTGGCAAAATAGTCTGTCAGTCGGTCAACCAATCAGTCGGTCAGTTAGTCAGTAAGTCAGTCAGTCAGTCAATAAGTCCAGAAATCAGTCAGTCATGAAGTCAATCAGTCAATAAGTCCAGAAATCAGTCAGTCAATCAATCGGTCAGTAGTCAGTAGTCAGTAGTCAGTAGTCAGTAGTCAGTAGTCAGTAGTCAGTAGTCAGTAGTCAGTAGTCAGTAGTCAGTAGTCAGTAGTCAGTAGTCAGTAGTCAGTAGTCAGTAGTCAGTAGTCAGTAGTCAGTAGTCAGTAGTCAGTAGTCAGTAGTCAGTAGTCAGTCATTCAGAGAAACAGTTAATTAGTTTGTCATTTAGTCAATCAGTTGTTCAGACAGCCAGTCAGTCAGTCAGTCAGTCAGTCAGTCAGTTAGTCCTTCAGTCAGTCAGTCAGTCAGACAGTCAGTCAGTCAGTCAGTCAGTCAGTCATTTAGTCATTCAGAGAGATAGTTAATTAGTTTGTCAGTCAGTCAATCAATCAGTTGGTCAGTCAGTTAGTGAATCAGTTGGTCAGTCAGTCAGTCAATCAGTTGGTCAATCAGTCATTTAGTGAGTCAGACAGGCAGTTAGTCCGTCTGTCAATTAGTCAGAAGACCAGTCAGTCAGTCAATGTCGGCTGTGTCTAATTTGCTTTTGTTTGTATACGAAGGCAGGGAAACCAATATAACTCACGCCATATTTGCTCCGTTTCCTAAAATCAAGTATAGCCGTCAGCCTGTTAACCAAAAAATAATTTACTTTAAAGAACACATATTGTTATAAAGGATATCAAGTGTGGATTCGATGGTAGGTGACTGGTCATAGTGCTGTATCATCATCATCACCATGTTTATTGTAATCACCGTCATGATAAACACTTCGAACTTGCGAGTTTGAACTAAATCGTACAACGCTGCTTGCAATTTATTCTGTTGAGAAACCAATACATTTGAATTAATAGATAATTAATAGTTTAATATTTGTGTTGTGGCATGGCAACACCTCATCTACTCAGTTGTATTGAGCTCAAGTGTATTTGACCACAGACAACACATATTATTAGTGTTATTAATATCAACAATTAATGACAAAAGTGTTGGTACGAATGTGATTATATCATTTTATCACTGCTGAAATTCTACTACTCGCCCACCCCCTTCGCAATATTGTTTGGTTGACCTGTCAACGGCGCTAACATTTCACACCAACATTTTGTATACTTTAAAAAAATAAAAGTCACTATGAGATAAAATACTAAAATCGTGCCTACTACTTTTGACAATGATTGAAGCTCATGGTTACAAAGACAATTTCCTTTCATTCTTGATATGCAGCACTACACATTTTCCCGATTTTTCCACCATTGTTCTTGGGGGTTCAATGAATATATGCAGCATTCTAAATACGTCATTGATATAGACATAATAGACATAGCTCCTTTCAATCTGAAAATGATCTATCGCCGTTGTCAAAAGGTTTGTATTGTCAAAGGATGAAAACACAAAACTCAACAAACAAATACATGAAATCATAATAATGATCAAACAATATCTCATCGTTTTTCTTTGAAAAAGTGAAGAAGAATCAAGCAGTTTGTTAATTGCTAGTGTTAAGCAGGCTTTCAACATTTGTGATGGTTAATGATATTGTTCTTATTTGTTTGGTTTTGTATATGTTTTTCTTGGAATGGTTAGTTTCTCACCGTTGGTCTTTTGATTCGCTTCTTCGGTTTCTTGGATGCAGCGCTTTTCAGAGCGTTCATCCAGTTTCGTTGGTTGCTTGTCAAAAACACGTCCATTGACCCGACAGTCTCCATCTAAAACACAAAAATATTATGTAACTTGTGTGACTCTACCTTTTAAATTCAGGAAGACCTTCGTTACATGAGAGGAAACAACACAATATGCCTTATGATCCATGTCTGAGTTGGGATCAGACAGTCAGTCGTCAGTGATCAATCAATCAGTCAATCAATAAATCAATAAATCAATCACTCAATAACTGACTCACTCATCGGCAGTGATCAACCAGTGAATCAGTCTATCTGTCTGTCGGTCAGTCATTCCGTCAGTCAGTCAGATAGTCAGTCAATCAATCAATTTGTCAGTCAATCAATTAGTCAGTCAGTTAATCAATCAGTCAGTCAGTCAATCAATCAGTCGGCAATGAATAAATTGATAAATCAGTCAATCAACCAATCAATCATCAATCTATCAATAAATCGATTAATCAATCAAGCAAACAATCAATGAACTAACCAATCAAACAATCAACACTCAACTATAGCTAACCAGCTAACAAACAATCCAACCAACTACCAGCCGTTAAAAAATAACACGTTTTAATGTTTGTAACGCCAAGAAAAATACAATACCTGTTGTTTGAGTTGGTTAAAGTTATCAATGATAACACCAATAATAAGATTCAATATAAAGAACGTTCCAAGGACAATGAAGATGACAAAATACCAGTAGGCCGTAAAGTTACACTCTCGACAAGGCTGCTGGTCAACCTACAAATACATTTACTCATTTTAATGATGTATTCAAACAAAGTGGGGGGCCCCAATTGCAGATGAAGGGCTCTTTTAAAAGGTGTTAGGGGATGTCCGGTCCCTAAATGTCTTAAATAAGATAGGGGTAATTGCGGCGCAAAGGGGTTGTCTGGTGCCACTAGGGACACCCCCTAGATCTGCCCCTGTCAAACATTTGATGTTATTTATTATTGTTGTAGCAGTTCATGTATTTAAAAAATCTAACGTTGACTTACCGCTGTGGCGTCTATAGCATCTTCCATTATTTCCATCCACCCTTCAAATGTAGCCTGATGGGAAGACATATGAAAAACGTTTTAGATCATGCATACATCAAGAGTGCACTAAGGCACTTTAACTAACACGACTGTGTAAATATAATACGCTGTTTGAGTATCCTCTACTCAGTCGCTTTTTGCAGAGTAACTATATGGATGTATCGATTTAGTAAGTTATCTGAGTAACCACTAGACGTTTTGGTAGTGATTAGATGTTTGATTAACCACACTGGGTGTATCGATTTACTCAGGTTTTTTTTGGAAAACCATTTGAAAACCAGTCGTTTTTGCAGTGCGTTACAGTGGATGCATCGAAATACTTAGTTATTCAGAGTCACCTAGCTTGCAATCATTTTTTTACAGTGCACTTTTTAGCTCGGAGCTGTGTAAGTGCAGACGCGACTTACCACTTGTAGTAGCGCCAAAAACCCATTTAAAGCGTCATCAAAGTGAATATTTGACCTAACCCATCTCTGTCCTTTGGCAAGACAGACAGTCTTATTAGGAATCACACTTGGTAGAAACTTGTTGCCATCCCCATCAAGACACTTGTAGAATTTCCCGCCAAAACTCTGTACTCCCATTATACTAAAAATGAGCCAGAACATTAAGCTGACCAAGAGAACGTTGGCTATACCAGGAAATGCGTTGAACAGGGATGTGATGACGACCTGAGGATAAAAATAAACATCACATGTGACTTCATCCAACGGGAATATAAATACTATGTAACTTGTAAAGCATGTCTGTGTTGTAAAAATAATTTTGATTTATTGCGCGTTTTTTAAAGAGAAGAAATACCGACATCCTTTGCAGGCTTCAGAGTGTGACCTGTAGCTTTGATTGCGAAAACGATTTTTAAAATAGATAAATAATAGCTTACCCTCATTCCTTCAAACTTTGACACAGCTCTTAGAGGTCTCAGTGCTCGCAGTGTTCTCAAAGAACGCATGAAAGATATACTTTCGTTCCCAGTAATGGTGATAAGAGAAACCTGAAAATGAAACATTTGTTATGACCTATTTCAATAGACCAGTTTTATGTTACCTAACACCGCTGTACTATTTGACAAAAGGCGCATTTGCACAGGGATAGCCTCAATTCAAAATAAATTCAAATGCATTTTCTATTCACTGTTAAGCGATAACCGGCTTTTTCGTGCTTTGCTTTTTTATCACTAGTGAAGAAAATATGTCAAATTTTTGTGATTTTCAACTCGTGTTTCGTTAGGTTTCATACTCATCCACGTGACCCAAAAGTGTGTGTTTATTGATTGTTGATATTATGAACTATAATGACTTTGAGAAATATAGATAAAGAACATAATAAGCGAAGTGAGCATCTGTGAATAATAACCAAGACAGAGTCAAGGTTATTATTCACTGATATTCACTGAGCCTGAGGTGGATAATTGTTTTAGTATAATTACAAAAGTGATTATTTAAAAAAGTAAAAATAACCAGCCTTTTTTGAAGAAAAACTGTTCATTTACGATGTAAATTTCTAGACCAATCACCGCGCGCCATTTTCTATAATCACTTGTGTATTTACAGCTATTTCAAAAAACGTTGAATTCTGAATAGTGCATTCAATTCCAAGACCAAAGGGCATTGTGGGTCTCATTAATTTTGAAATAAAAAATATATATATACAGCGATTTAGTCCCCATACTCTCCATAACTAGCTCGTATATTGTTTTGAATGGAATGCACTAAGAATATAATAACCAATTAGTTTACTATTTTACTTTAAACAATATTTCCTATCCTAAAATGCATTTCGGTCTTGCAATGTATGCAGTATGCAGTATTCAGTATTCTACGTTTTTTGAAATAGCTGTATACAAAACACTAATAATTGCTATTAATAAGATATACTTACAATAACTATTATAAAGTCTAACCAGTTCCAAGGGTTGTGAAAGTAAGTAACTATTCCAAAACCTAAGAACTTTAGCAACATTTCTAGTGTGAACACAACGGCGAAGAAGATATTCAACTTGAAGAGAATGTCTTTGACGTCGGGTTTGTCATCAATACTTGCATCTTCAAATGCCTACAATGAGTAGCATTAAATCAGTGTTTGTGGACGGACTATTAGATATTTGAGTGGGGGAATCTAGGGTTGGGCAATTACCCAAAACATATTCGAGAACAGATTTAACCTTGGATAAAATATCGTGCAAAGCGGGAAATAAATATTGCACAGCTTTGAGGGCAAAAACAAATATCCTGCACAAAAAATATGTCAAACATCTTATGCTCCGTTCCTTATTAGATAATGTTGTTCTATAAATAAATTCGTAGCATTGCGACCTCAATTTTTGGCAATTTGGTTTCCATCGTGGAGAATATCTTTCCCCTACGTACCCTCCCCTCCCTGAGCTAGTAACGTTTATCTTTCAATTACCTCCCATCCCTGGAGTAGGAGAGTTTAGCTTATATGACCACCCTCCCCCACAGCTTAACACGAGAATATTTCACCGTAACTTTTTTATTTATCCCCTGCCCTCTCCTCCCTGGACTATCAACGTTTAACTCATATGATCCCCTCTCTACAAAACGTGTTAACACGAGAACATTTTACCCTTTTCCCCCCCTCTCCTTTCCTCCCCTCTCCTTCCCTCCCCTCTCCTTCCCTCCCCTTCCTTACCCTCCCCTCTCCTCCCTTGACTAGAAACTTACCAAGGCTAGACTACTACCAGCAATCAAGAGCACCACTAACCATTCAAAGTACTTATGTTCAACCAAGACTTTCACCTTGTACCTTACGAGTATCCATAGTGCGCTTGCGCTATTGTTACAACATTGATTACAGCATTTGCACCACAGGGGTAGACACGGGTCAATTTTGTAAGCTGATGTGTCGATTGTACAGCAGCATGTTTTGTATATGTTGTTGTTTTTGTTGTCGGGAATTTCTTGAATATCTGACTCTAAAACACACAAATAAAATCAAATGAAAATCAATTGCGTTTTGTGTGTATGTAATTGTAAACAGCATTGCAATGGATGTTATGTGAGCTATAGAAGCAGAACATAACCCCCGCCACCAACCCCAAAGCACATTCCAGCACATACATTAAGAAGTACGGCACTGGTTGTCAGAAGATGTCAGTAGTCCAGCACCAGTCCAAAGCAGCGTGTTCTTTGGCCCCCTAATACATTACCGCTATTGTTTGGTTAGGGTTAGGGCAATTGTTTGGAAAGTCTCTATTGATTTTTAAAAACCAATCCTAAACAATGTTTCGATTTGGTGCTGGATTTCCAGAAGATGTAGATAACATTATCCACGTGATACAACCTTTGTGCAACAAGCCCCCAGGTTATTGTATTATAATCAACTTGGTTTTGTAAAATAATATATAATTCTGTCCAAATTTAGACCCACCTTCTTCGGTTATGTGAGGTTCGGAATCTTCCGGCGTATCTTCGCCTTCTTCTTGGTCAACGCCCGGCTGCCCCTCGGAACCTTGAACAACTGTATCGGGGACCACTCGTGTTCTCTTGCTCATCCTCGAGACAAACCGTGATATCATAATTGTCCTTCTCATTCGATCCAAAACACTGTTTTTTCTTTTTACTTTGCTCTTTCCTGATTCACTTGCAAAAGAACTTAACAGCAAAGCCAAGAAAAGATTTAAAATCTAAAGAAAGAAAGTTTATAAATAAAAAGTCAGCATCTCATAGTAACATCCTTAAGGACAACTTGTCCTTCTAGCGCATTAGTTTCACTTTACACGCGACCATTTTCAGTGACGATTTTTGCGATATGCCGTTGCGCGAAAGATTGATGCGGTGAAACACGGCCTCTGGTGGATTTTTGGTTCCAGCAACACGTTGCGAGTTTTTGATTCAGATTTAGAAACTAGCAACGTAGAACGACGAATTTGTTTTTGATTCGTGTACAAGTTTGATTGACAATCTGTTGCATATTGTTGCTGAAATCGTCGCGTGTAACATCAGCTTTAGAAGAAATAGTCCCCTTCACAGATCCATGCGTCATCTTGAAAGGTAGCCGGGCCTTTGCATCGAAGCGAGATGAACGTTGAGCTTGCAATGATAGAGACACGTGAATAATTGTCCCGCGAGGTTTTAAAAGGTCTCTATCATTGCAAGCTCGACGTTCATCTCGCTTCGATGTAAAGGACCGGCTACCTTTCAAGATGGCGCATGGAACTGTGAAAAAGACTTTTTTATAACTGCAAGTAATAGTATGTATACTTACTATAAAATTGCCTATAATAAACGCTGGCACGTAGAGTAAGATGGCGGCAGGTCCCGCTGCACGCATGCAGTCCCATAAAGGCTCTATCCATTCACCGCATAAAACACGGAAAATCATTAAACATGAATGATAAAAATCGATGAAATTCCATCTGGGGATTTCACCATCAAACTTGTCCTTGGTGTACGATGATCCAAATAATTGCATGCCAACAACAGCGAATATATAGATGATAATCCCTAGAATAACGGTCAGGTTACCAAGTGCACCAAGGCTTTTACCAATGGTTGTTAGGAGACTGTTCATTGTGCTCCATGACTTGGCAAGTTTGAGTATTCGAAGCTAAGAAAAAGAAATGCAATTTGTTAAGTATTCATACTAAGTGAAGCGCGCGATTAAGTGTTCTAGAAGACACACGATCAGGAGCGGCTCCAGACCAAAAGTTAACAATTTTTTTTAACTCAAGAAGGCTTGCAAAGGGTCCAGTATTTGGATCAATGTCTGTAAAATTGATCTGTCAACATAAAAATCTGACCAGTTTCCGTAAAACATTGCAAACATGTCTGGATCCACGGCTGGATCAAGTATTCTAGAATACATGATCATAATTGAATACTTACTAGTCTAAAAGCACGTAGTACGCTTGTCCCTGTTCCATCGGTACCTTGTGTATTTACAACGATGAAATCAATGACACTGATAATGACAACCACGCCATCAAAGATGTTCCATCGGTTACTTACATAGCCCCGTAAGCCAAGGGCTACAAGCTTGAGAATCATCTCCATTAGAAATATAAAGGTAAATATCTGAAAATAGAAAAACAAGCTGGTTAGAAAAGGATGATGATGATGATAGAAAAATTAATGATGATGGTTGTATTAAATGATAACATGATGAAAACATGATGAATAAAGCATGGATGATAATGATGATGATAATGATAATGATGATGATGATGATGATGATGATGATGATGATGATGATAATGATGATGATGATGATAATGATGATGATGATACTAGAAACATTAATGATGATGGTTGTATTAAATGATAACATGATGAAAACATTGATGAAAAAAAGATGAAAAAAGCATGGATGATAATGATGATAATGATGATGATGATGATAATGATGATGATGATATAATGATGATGATGATGATAATGATGATAATGATGATGATGATATAATGATGATGATGATGATGATAATGATGATAATGATGATGATGATGATTATATGATAGAAAAAGTTATGATGATGATTGTAATAATGATAGTGGAAAAAGCACATTACAAATATCGCGAAAATTGAATTAATAGTAATCACACTGATAAACATGATAATATATAGACATCATCATAGACAAAAGATAAAGAAGGGCTATCATAGTATAGGTATATGTGGTCAAGGGTGGGTATGTCATAATGCAATATTTAGCTTGGGAGGGGAGGGTACTTACAATATTTGCTATGTTGACAGCCTGTCGCAGCACAGGGTCCATACCATGAGACTCGATGGCCATGAACAGCGTATTCAACAAGATACAAAACACTATAAACCCTTCAAAGTATTTACTGCTCACAAATTTACGAACTTGACGTCGAAACTGTTTAAATCGAACCATGTGCTTGGATTCTTTCTTCGGTTCTTTCTTGGGAGGGTCGGGTATTGGAGCGTTGATGACAAACGATGCCTCAGAACGTGGAGGTTTCGGGGACAATTCCCTCGTGGATGCACTAATCCAGTTTTGATGTAAAGTTTGATTCTGATTTAGACTATCTACTTCTTTAATTTGTAAAACGCTTGTGACGTCTTCGGCCGATTTGGAGTGTGTCGTAGCTCCGGTATCCCCGGTAGCCCCGGTACAGGTAACTATAGGTATATCATACATGTTTTTATGAAGGCAATCATCGAGGACTGCCTCGTCTTGTCCGTATACTATACTCATGATACTAGAACGACGGACAGAGTAGGTGGACCTGGAGCGTTTTTGTTCTCTTCGTTCTTCATCAGTCTCCTGAAATGATAGCATTGATATGATGATATTTTTTTTTCATATTTTTGTATTGTAATTAATTAATCATTGTAATTATAATATCAAGTATATAATATTATCAATTGTAAATGTGCTATTCTGTTATAATTGTCAAAAAAAAATTAAAAAAAAAAAATGATGATAAGGATTGTGATGATAGCATTGATATGATGATAATGATGGTGATCATAGCATTGATATGATGATAATGATGGTGATGATAGCATTGATATGATGATAAGGATTGTGATGATAGCATTGATATGGTGATGATAGCATTGATATGATGATAAGGATTGTGATGATAGCATTGATATGATGATAATGATGGTAATGATAGCATTGATATGATGATAAGGATTGTGATGATAGCATTGATATGATGATAATGATGGTGATGATAGCATTGATATGATGATAATGATGGTGATGATAGCATTGATATGATGATAAGGATTGTGATGATAGCATTGATATGATGATAATGATGGTGATGATAGCATTGATATGATGATAAGGATTGTGATGATAGCATTGATATGATGATAAGGATGGTGATGATAGCATTGATATAATGATGATGATGGTGATGATAGCATTGATATGATGATAAGGATTGTGATGATAGCATTGATATGATGATAAGGATTGTGATAATAGCATTGATATGATGATAAGGATGGTGATGATAGCATTGATATGATGATAAGGATGGTGATGATAGCATTGATATGATGATAAGGATTGTGATGATAGCATTGATATGATGATAATGATGGTGATCATAGCATTGATATGATGATAATGATGGTGATGATAGCATTGATATGATGATAAGGATTGTGATGATAGCATTGATATGGTGATGATAGCATTGATATGATGATAAGGATTGTGATGATAGCATTGATATGATGATAAGGATGGTGATGATAGCATTGATATGATGATAATGATGGTAATGATAGCATTGATATGATGATAAGGATTGTGATGATAGCATTGATATGATGATAATGATGGTGATGATAGCATTGATATGATGATAATGATGGTGATGATAGCATTGATATGATGATAAGGATTGTGATGATAGCATTGATATGGTGATGATAGCATTGATATGATGATAAGGATGGTGATGATAGCATTGATATAATGATAATGATGGTGATGATAGCATTGATATGATGATAAGGATTGTGATGATAGCATTGATATGATGATAAGGATTGTGATAATAGCATTGATATGATGATAAGGATGGTGATGATAGCATTGATAACGATTGCATTGATATGATGATAAGGATGATAATGATGATAGCATTGATATGATGATGATAACGATTGCATTGATATGATGATAAGGATGATAATGATGATAGCATTGATATGATGATGATAACGATTGCATTGATATGATGATAAGGATGATGATAATGATAGCATTGATATGATGATGATAACGATTGCATTGATATGATGATAAGGATGATGATAATGATAGCATTGATATGATGATGATAACCATTGCATTGATATGATGATAAGGATGATGATAATGATAGCATGGATATGATGATGATAACGATTGCATTGATATGATGATAAGGATGATGATAATGATAGCATTGATATGATGATGACAACGATTGCATTGATATGATGATAAGGATGATGATAATGATAGCATGGATATGATGATGATAACCATTGCATTGATATGATGATAAGGATGATAGATATAGATAATGATTATGATTTCAAGTATCATTGATTTGATGATGATGATGATGATGGTAATAGCATTGATATGATGATGATGATAAGGATGAGGATGAGAATGATAAGGATCATTAATATGATGATGATGATGATGATGATGATGATGATGATGATAAGGATAGCATTGATATGAGGATGATAGCATTGATATGATGATGATGATGATAATAATGATAGCATTAATATAACGATGATGATGATGATGATGATGATGATGATGATAATATGATGACAACGATCATTGATATGATTATGATGACAATGATGATGATAGGGATCATTTATATGATGATCATGCTGATAATGATGTTGAAATAAACTTTACAATAAATATATTGACTTACTAGTTTTGACTTATTGACTTACTAGTTTGCTGGATTGTACTTCACTCTCATAAGAAGCAGCCACAACGGCTAACACCAGATTAACCAGGTAAAATGGACCAAAAAAGATTACCATCCCAAAATAGATGACATACCATGGTCCCATTGCATAGAGTATCTACAAAGAGAAAAGAGAAAATGAATTAAAGTGCGTTAGGTGTATAAGTGAAATAAAGATTTATGAGAAAAATATCAACTGAGCGGTACTCGAGTCCAAAAAAGGACCAAATAAATAACAAAAAGAAAAAGGTAACAATGGCGATGATGACGATGAAAATCATATACAAAAGATAAAGAAAGTTGATGATGATGATGTAAGTGATAACATAGGTGAAGGTGATGATGATGATGAAAGTGATGCCGGACACAGATGAAGATGATGATGATGATGATGAAAGTGATGACATAGATGAAGATGATGATGATGATGAAAGTGATGACATTGATGATGGTGTTGATGGTGATGACAATGATGATCATGATAATGATGATGACAATATTGATGATGATGAAAATGATGACATAGATGAAGGTGATGGTGATGACAATGATGATGACAATAATAATGATGATGACGATGATGATGAAAGTGATGACATAGATGAAGGCGATGATGATGGTGATGGTGATGACAATGATGAAGATAATGACAATGATGACGATGGTGATGACGGATGGTAATTATCACTATACGTACATTATTATATATGTCTTCCCAAAAGTCTAAAGTGACAATCTGGAAACTCGTCAATAAAGCCCATCCAAAATGGTCAAAGTTGGTGTACCCAAAGTTTGGATTTGATCCAGCGTCTGTTAAACAGCTAAAGTTGGCGGAACAAAATCTGGAAAATAATCGGTAGAAATTAATATCACATGGCAACTTGCAAATATCTTTTAAAACCACAATATGGTGACTCAGTAGTCCCCATTGTTAACCGGAACAGTACGTATCAGAAATACCGTATGCAATCTTGAAAACAATGCCATTACCATATATGGTATTGTAGGTGAGAAGTAACAAAAGACTTTGATAAGCGCGCGAGATTTTTTTTTACAGTGCGACTACTGAAACCGGGGCCCCCAAAACCAAATTATCCAATCACGATCGAGAATATGAACAATAGAAACTCTACAAATGTTTGACTTTTTTGCTTAAAATGCTAATAATTTTAACTGTTTGTGAACGGAATAGATCAAGATTTAATAAGAAACATTTTAGCCTGTGAGAACCCTCTACAAGTTTTTTGTTTGATCTCAAAAACTATTTATTTTGTTTGACATTTGTTTGGGTGGCCCCGGTTTCAGTAGTCGCACTGTAACAGATTGAGATTTCAACAGAACAATAGGCATATCTTTGATACGAGAAACCTATCTCCAATAAGGTAAACTGTGTCGGTAAACAAGGAAGATGATGTAAACCGCTTCTTTATTTTACGCTGTAAAACTGACATTTATTATCATTCACCGAACAATTGTAAAATAAAAATAATAAAATAAATCACTTTTTTAACGTCTCAATGTATTTAGCCAGTGGCTAATTGGGGAGACTCAGACACACACTCACTACCTCTACGTTAATTATTTTGCACACAACGCAGCTCATATGTTCATTTTTGTGTTTTTTGTTCTATAAGTTTCGTGTGAAAGTGTGTACCTTGAGCCTGAAGTATTACCACAAAGCATTGCTTCACCTTCATCTAATTGCCATATACCTAAAAAGAACGATGTTATAACGTTAGTACCAAGTACCATTTTGAAAATAGAGGTGTTTCCGTATGACTGTGATACTGCATAACCAGGTCACACTTTTACCACCAGCATCGACTGTTGTACATGTAGCATAGTGTTAGAGGTGGTTTCGTATGGCTGTGAAAACCTTAGCGCAGTGAGCGTGCCGTTGCCGCGACCGTGTTGTTTCTAGTATTTTGACGTGCCTTGCCCTGTCTTGACCGCGTTCGTGCCGTGAGCTTTACATAGTCATACGAAATCTGCTCTAACACGCTTGGTGACATTTTTTAAAGCAAAACTAGATGGAAATGAAACTTAGTCACGATCAGTTATATCCGCTAAAATACATTATAAAAGCAGTTTTTGTGTTTTCTTGACAATAACTCGCAAGCAATTTATTCTTATAAAATCATTTGGAGATTCATTTTAGTGGGCATAAAATAGCAAGTACACCATTTCTCATCATGCTTGGTCTAGAAAATGGCGCCAGTGCACAATGTAAGAAAAATACTTACTTGAATTACTAGCGTATGTTCTGTAAGGTACAGTAAGGTTGACAGGAACAGGAACACCACATTTATTACGAAGAACACCTACAAACAGCTGCATACCAATTAACGCGCAAATACTGATAAAAAATAAGGTAAGGGCCATGACGTCACCAAGCATCTTCATTGACATAAGAAGAGTGTTAACCATCGCCTTTAGTCCTATAAATAAGAGAGGATAAAAGAAATCCGTAATAAGCAAAAAATGTTATGTTAATAACTAAATAGTCCCCTGTATAGTTCCCTGCGCCATCTTGAAAAGTAGCCGGGCCTTTGCATCGAAGCGAGATGAACGTTGAACTTGCAATGATAGAGACACGTGTATAGTTGTCCAGCGAAATCTTAAAACGTCTCTATCATTGCAAAGTCAACGTTCGACTCGCTTCAATGCTAAGGCCCGGTTACCTTTCAAGATGGCGCAGGGAACTGTGAAGGGGACTATTACTGAAGAAAACAAGGATATATTTTCTTTTCCCGTCTTCCAAGGATTTCTTACAAGGCTTACGGTGTTCTTCTCTCGTTTAAAATCAGCATAGGACAGGCCATTAGATTTTTGTGTGCACGAATATTGTTCTTGTAACTGTTCTTGTGCACGATATTTTTTTTAATGCTGTGTTTGAATTGTTTTTGGTTTTTGCCCCCCCCCCCCCCCCCTCAAATATCTAATGGTCTGTCCCTAACGCTAGAAGACTTGAGACTTTAATAAAGTTATTGATTGATTGATTGACTGACTGATTGATTCATTGGGATTGATTCATTGATATATTATCATCATTTGGTAGATAAAGATAACAACTAAGTGTCAAGTCTCGGTTGAAATGGAAGTGTCATTGATCAGTATAATCAATATATAGGACCCAGTAGTACAATCGCGATCTATTTTCACCGACGTAAATCCTAACGACTTTCTTTGAATAAAGTGTTAAATAATTGCGTAGAATACGTTTTCAATTATGCACTCATTTCTCAATTCACAAATGATTACTTTCGATCCGGAATGTGTTAATGTATGACGTCATACTTGGATCTATCAACGTAAAGACTTGTTTAATTTTGTAAAAATAAAGACTCTGAACAGATAAAAAATAATAATATTTCATTCACTAAAAGACAACGACAAATCTAATCACCATACGTGCTATAAGTACTGATTTCTATTTGAAGAATAGAAGTCAGGAAGCAATGTTTTTCATCTATATAATTGATGGAAACCACGGACTATGACGTCATAGCTATTAACACCTTCGTTAATCGAAAACCAATCAAAATGAACTAAAATATCGCCATTTGGTAATGATAATACTGTTAACACAGACAAAAACGACTGGGTAGTACTTCTTTGCTTAATTAAACAAATCCTTGTTTTACGTCGAAATACAGGGAGCCGTTACCAAATCTCCATAGACAGTGGCTAATGTTTAAGTATTCGACAAACTCACACTCACTATCCCTACATTGAATATTTTAGCACACATCATTTCTCACATGTTGATTTTTGTGGAGGGAGGAAAACCAGATAACCCTGATCGGAGGAAAACCCTCGTGGCATGAGAGAGAACAACACATCAAACAAACTCTATTCACTTGTTGCCCGAGCCGTGTAGCTTAGCTGTTTTAAGATATAACATGTTTTCAATAGTGTTTTCATATGTAAGAGTTGTTAATCACAAACCTTTGACAGCTGATATGGTCCTTAATGCTCTAAAAACTCGAAACGTTCGAATACCAGATAAATTACCAATTCCTGGGGCAAATGTTATATACCTAGACACAATAGAAATGAATATAAGTATCCCACTATCACAGCCATAGCTACAGTTACAGCTACAGCCAGTGTAAGGGCCATTGTCACTGTAACTATTACTGTCACGTCACTGTAACTGATCGCCATCACAATCACTATCAAAATAGTCATCATTACCGTTATTATCATCATCACTATCAATGGCACCATCATCATCAACGTCGATGTCAACTTTATTTGCTGTATCATCATTTTATCATCATCAGCAGCATCAGAGTCATCGTCTTATTCTCAATTTCAACTATCACTATCATAATCACTATCAAAATTATCATCATTATCATCATCATCGTCATCATTACAATCACTATCAACAGCACCCTCAACGTTGACGTCAACCTTATCTCCAGTATCACCATTTTATCATCATCATCATAGTTTGTTTTATTCTTCATTCTTCATTCATATCACTATCAAAATTAACATCATTGTCATCATCACTATCAATAACACCATCAAAGAATCATTGATAAACCAAATTTATTGCATACATACCCCATAAATACTACTATAAAGTCCAGCCAGTTCCATGGATCTCTTAGGTAAGCGTATTTATGAAAGGCAAAGCCTCTACCGATAATTTTGAATATCATTTCTAGAGTATAAATAGCAGCGAAGACGTATCTGAAACACAAAGGAACGAAAATGTTAATTGATAATGTGGTTGATAGAAAAGGAAAGAAAAGGAATTGAAGGAATAAAAAAAGAATGTGAAAAAGAACGAAAAGAAAGGAAGGGAAATAAAAAATAGGGAAGGGAAAGAAGAGAAAAGGAAAAAAAGGAAATAGAAACAAGGAAGGCAAAAAGGAAAGAAAAGAAAAAATGAAGATTGATAACAAAAAAAATTAAAACAAAACAAAAATTGGAAGAAAGGAAACGAGAGTAAGGGAAAAACGACAAAAAACATATAAAAGCATACGAAAATAATAATAAAAGAGAATATAATGAAAAGGAATAATATTTTAGTTGTTGAGTTATTTGTATTATGGGTATTGACTTACTCAGGTTCCTCTGGAGGATTTGTCATGGCTAAAAATATGCAGTTAATTAATATAGTAAGTAATATAAACATCTCGAAATACCTGACAAATGTTAAGAAACAATGACAAAATATATTTGACAATGGTAATTGAATTCACAATTACTTTGGTAAATAGTAATAAACATAATGATAACAATGATAATAACAATGACAAAATGTCTTTGACAGTGGTAATTGAATTCACAATGTCTTTGGTAATAACAATAGTATTAAACATAATAATGATAATAATAATCAACAATGACAATAACAATGAAAATGACAATGGCAATAACGATAACAATAGAAATAACAATAACGATAACAATCAACAATGACAATAACAATGGCAATAGCAATGACAATAACCATAACAATCAACAATGACAATAACAATGGCAATAGCAATGACAATAACGATAACAATCAACAATGACAATTACAATGGCAATAGCAATGACAATAACGATAACAATCAACAATGACAATTACAATGGCAATAGCAATGACAATAACGATAACAATCAACAATGACAATTACAATGGCAATAGCAATGACAATAACGATAACAATCAACAATTACAATTACAATGGCAATAGCAATGACAATAACCATAACAATCAACAATGACAATTACAATGACAATAATGATAACAATAATAATAACAATTATGATAACGATAACAATCAACAATTACAATAACAGTGACAATAGCAGTAGCAATAACAAAACAATAACGCTCACAATACGTATAGTAAGGATACTGGTTTGTAACCAGCTGTAAACATATTCTTCTAACTCGGCTTTCATATCCAAATATATTAAGAGACTTTGCTTTGTTAAATCTGTACACTTGTGTTTTACCAAAACGGCTGGCGATAACAAGAAAATACTGAAAAAAAAACCAGAGACATTATTATTAGTTGATTCAATGCCACACTGAATGACTGATTGCTTGATTTATTAATTCATTGTTCGTTCGTTATCTTTTATACTTATTTCAATAAACTTAGTCACCTAAAAGCTATGAAAAGTTAACTTAACTTAACTTAACTGAAGTTTCGAGTTATAGTCCTTCGTCGTCCTTTAACTCCGACGAAGGGCTAAAAAGCTCGAAACGTCAGTAAATTTAAGTTAACATTTTTTACGGTGTTTACAAATTTCATTCTATTACCTATCGTTTATATCAAACACCGACGCAGCCTATACTAGTTTACTCGCTAGCTTCCATTTAAAAGCTATGAAGCTGAAACCTCCAAGGACTATGGGTAGAAATGATTTACATTTTTTACATCTTGTTATAACTATCGATAGTTTGAAATATTCAACCAGTTACAATTTCGCTTATATGTATGTCAAAAGACTTTATTTCTTTATTTTCCATGATCCTTTGCTGTCCCAGCTTTGTAGGTTGTTTGTGATTAACTTTATTGAAATAAGTATCATGATGCTCAATGAATTAAAATCGGTTACTACAACTGTTAAGGGGTACGAACTTATATATACCGGTTCAGAATTATTGCACCAGTTTACCAGCCGGTAAGAAATATTATAAGCCTAATGATAACATCGCTGACCCTAAAGAACTGAAGGCTCTCAAATTACAGACCGGTCTGAGATTCGGTTTGCGTTTACACGACAGCGAACGAATTCAGACCGGTACAAAAATCACTCGTCTCGGTCCAGCGACGGCCCGAGTAGAATTTTGGGCTGGTATTCAGTGTAAACACAACTAAAGAAATGTATTGAAACCCATAACAACTTATGACGTACGGTCTGAGTTCGTACCGTTAACATGTAAATACCCCTTTAAGTATAAATACCCCCTGATGTAAATATCTCCTTAAATACCCCCTGATGTAAATACCCCCTTAAATACCCCCTGATGAAAATACCCCCTTGAATATCCCTGATGAAAATACTCCCTTGAATATCCCCTGATGTAAATTATCCCTAAAAACGCCTTTACCATACAGAAAACATTTTAATGAAATTATGTGTTTTTCTATTTTTTTTAATACATCTATTCATTAATAACCATACAGTTACTCACTTCAACATTACTGAGTATCGTTACTGAGCAGTAAATATGTAAGTTATATTCGGGATTCGTTTTGGTTTCATTGTTTTTGTTCTTTTTTTGGGGGGGGGGGGGGATAAAACTATTGGCTTTATCGCTGATTTTTTTTTAGCTTAAGTTTCGACCATGACTACTATGAGTAGCTGAATTAAAAGATACAGTTAGAGTCAGATGAGTTAAAAGATACAGTTGTAGTCAGAATACGAATTGAGAAAACTCGAACAAATAAGTTGAGAACAATTTGTTCACGTCCGGTGTTTCCAAGAAACCACTTGGAGAAAAAACCCGATATACATGAAATAAAAAAGTAGTTAGACCTCAGTGATTTGTTTAAGACGTTTGAAAATCCTTGGTCGGGGTAAAATAGAGTGTTGTTTTTCTAATTTTACTCGGCCTATTGATTGATTATAGTAACACTTTTAAGTATATTGGAGCTTCTAGTGTATATACATATATTTTAGCCGCATTATTGCTTTATAGTCATTAGTTCTTACGTTATCTTCCCCTAGTTTAAATTGTCTTAACTTAGTTTAATTTTTTGTAAATACTGCTTTAACTCAACCTACGGGTTGCTATAGCTGTTCCCAATAAACTGTCTATCTCGATTTTCGTTCTCAGCGTTGCCGTTTTTTAAAAGTTTAGGTAAAGTCTGTAATTAGAGAAGGCTAGTGTCTTACTGGGACGATGCTTTTTAAACACTCCGATTTCTCTGCTTTACTTTTGCAAAACAGAAAAAAAGTCGAACTATTATAATGTGTAAAGACTGCCAGTATTTTTCAGTGTAAATAGGCTAAGAACTAAGCTTATTTATGCAGAACGCTCATACTTTTATCCGTACAATTGTTTAATTATTTATCTATCTTTTTCTGTTTTTCTCCTTCTTAGTATTTCTACATAAGCACCACATTATATTTCCTAATCTCGTAATTTTATTCTATTTTTCGTTTTTCGTTTTTCCCTCCATTAAATGACATCTATAAATATAATATTTTACAGACACGGTACGAAATGAAGTTTACGTAATGAGCTTTAAGCTATATCTTGTTATCTGTATTTGGGATTCTATTCACATCGATCCATAGTTACTTAGCAACAAACATTTGACAGATCAGGACTAGAACAGTTTACTTAAGACTTCGTACAAGTGTAAATTATCACAAACTCTTGCATGCAGATAAGATTAAATAAACAGAGCAATATCCTTGAAGGGTTAGTTTTCTTCGAGAATATATCGCTCCTTGAAAAGCACTTGTATCGATTTAAGAAAAAGCGTCCCGGGACGAAAATTGTTACATAAATGATAACTGTAAATTGGTTTTCCACAAAGGCCAAGACAAACAGATTTACAACACATTACCATGACCTTTTAACCGAATTTCGAAGAAAAGTGAAAACAATTATATCGAAAGGCACTTAACTGTCCAAATCACTTTTTTGCTCAATAACATTATATTTGTTCGTTTTGTTTAGTGATGGTTTTGAACCCTAGCACGAAACGTTTTCAATTGGATTTTCCAACTTATTTATTTCGTTTTACATTATTAAATCCAATTGTTATTTGCTTTAATAACCGCAAAACTCTATCACAGACAATCAACCTGTTTTGAAAGGTTCCCACAACAACGAAAAAAAACGTTATTCAACACTCACCATTCTTGTTTCTTGGTTTACAGTAATCATTCGGTGAGGTACAAAGTTTTCTTTGTTAATCGTCTTAATGTATCGAGAAATAAACTGTAACATTTCCAAATGGGTAGAACAAATTCGCTGAAATATCAACTAGCGCGTTAACGACCGTAATACATGCTTTTTTTCTTCTTTGTTTTGATAAATAATTCATGTTCTTGGTTGCATAATTTCACTAATACTTCATTCCGGAGGAAGTCCTAATGAATACGTATAAAAAACACACACACTTAGACAGAAGTAAAACAATCAACTACGAACTGTATATTGTGTGGCCTATTTGTCTATTTATGAATAGGAGAGTTCTGATTGGGTGTTGAAGCAACCAATCATGAACAGCTGGTTGTGAGTTACGATTTTGGATTTTTGTTGAAATCTGTGAATAGAATAAATTCTCAAATATATTGTTGTAGTTCTTCTTTTCTTTTAAAAATCTATTTAAGCGCACTCAGTAAGACATGTATAGTACGCTATACAAGAACCTACTATTATTATTATTGAGATAAAAAGTGCGCTATACAAGAACCTACTATTATTATTATTATTGAGATAAAAAGTGCGCTATACTTGAACCTACTATTATTATTATTATTGAGATAAAAAGTGCGCTATACAAGAACCTACTATTATTATTATTGAGATAAAAAGTGCGCTATACTTGAACCTACTATTATTATTATTATTGAGATAAAAAGTGCGCTATACAAGAACCTACTATTATTATTATTGAGATAAAAAGTGCGCTATACAAGAACCTACTATTATTATTATTATTGAGATAAAAAGTGCGCTATACTTGAACCTACTATTATTATTATTGAGATAAAAAGTGCGCTATACAAGAACCTACTATTATTATTATTGAGATAAAAAGTGCGCTATACAAGAACCTACTATTATTATTATTATTGAGATAAAAAGTGCGCTATACTTGAACCTACTATTATTATTATTGAGATAAAAAGTGCGCTATACAAGAACCTACTATTATTATTATTATTGAGATAAAAAGTGCGCTATACTTGAACCTACTATTATTATTATTATTGAGATAAAAAGTGCGCTATACTTGAACCTACTATTATTATTATTATTGAGATAAAAAGTGCGCTATACTTGAACCTACTATTATTATTATTGAGATAAAAAGTGCGCTATACAAGAACCTACTATTATTATTATTATTGAGATAAAAAGTGCGCTATACTTGAACCTACTATTATTATTATTGAGATAAAAAGTGCGCTATACAAGAACCTACTATTATTATTATTATTGAGATAAAAAGTGCGCTATACAAGAACCTACTATTATTATTATTGAGATAAAAAGTTTGATATGGTTCCACCGTTAATTCAGAGTCATCTTTAGTTAGTTATCGGGTTTGAATTAAACAATCAATCAATCAATAGTGCTGCATATCTTAGCGGTATATAAAAGGTCCTGCACTTAAACGTCACTTACAGATAGAATTGGACCTTTTTAACATTGCTGGGAATAAATATTTTATTCACATCAAGTTAAAAAATCGATGTTAAAAAACTGATAATCTTTAAAATTATAAATTGAAGAATAAAAAAATATATTTTTCACTTCACATACAGCTGATAATATAGAGAAAAATCAGGAATCAGAGTTTGGTCTTTTCATTTAAAGTTTCGAACGTTTTAAAGGAAATATCTTTCAGTGAAATGTATATCAAAAATTCAGTCGGTGAAATACACGGCTTATTTCCAAAAAGGATGGCGAAAGGCGATTGCACGACAAGAAGGAGTCACTACGTGCTTATAACCAGACGTATGGAGGTTGGGGACGAGCAGGAAAGGGGAGGAGTGGAAAGGAACTACCTACTTTTACTCTCCCCTCCTCCTCTCTTCATTTCGCCCCCAATTCCCGCACGTACGCTCTTTTTAAAGAGCTCGTTTTCCTCTGAATCTGGAGGGAAAAGTAGGGACTACTCGCAGTCTACGGTTACAGTTAAATCAGGATTTACTCTATAGGTTTTATTAAGAGTTAAATCAGAATTAGCACTAACCCAGGATAAACTCTATAGATCTTATAACTGAAGAGTTCAACCAGGATTAGCACTAACCCAGGATTAACCCTATAGGTTTTATTACTGAAGAGCTCAACCAGGATTAGCACTAACCCAGGATTAACCCTATAGGTTTTATTACTGAAGAGCTCAACCAGGATTAGCACTAACCCAGGATTAACCCTATAGGTTTTATTACTGAAGAGTTCAACCAGGATTAGCACTAACCCAGGATTAACCCTATAGGTTTTATTACTGAAGAACTTAACCAGGATTAGCACTAACCCAGGATTAACCCTATATGTTTTATAACTGAAGAGTTCAACCAGGATTAGCACTAACCCAGGATTAACCCTATAGGTTTTATTACTGAAGAGATAAACCAGGATTAGCACTAACCCAGGATTAGCACTAACCAAGGATTAACTTTAAACAGTCAGTTTTAATTCCTACTTCCCTCTTTAAAGCACCTTCACCAACCTTTGCACTTCAGTTTCACTCTCTTTTCAATTATTTAAATTTGACTGTGGGTCTTACCTTGTTGTCCTCGTTATATCTATCTTCCAAAGGTTTTCCAAAGTATCGTGGTTTATAGCAGATAGCACGGCGAGCACGATTGAGCCATTTTTGACATGTCTTTGCAATGGATATGGGCGGTGATGGGATACTTGTTGCATCGCTATAGAAACTTGCTCTACTTGCTGTGCTTGATTTTCTTGATAGATTTCTAGTACTAAGGGACTGGGGAAGAAAAGAAAACAGAGATGTCAAGAAAACTGTCCATAGGACCACACCGAGGAACAAACGGTCCCCGTTGGACCACACCGACAAGCAAACGGTCCATGGGACCACACCGAGGAACAAACGGTCCTCGTTGGACCACAGACAGGCAAGCAAACGGTCCATGGGACCACACCGAGTAACAAACAGTCCCCGTTGGACCACACCGACAAGCAAACGGTCCATGGGACCACACCGAATAACAAACAGTCCCCGTTGGACCACACCGACAAGCAAACGGTCCATGGGACCACACCGAGTAACAAACAGTCCCCGTTGGACCACACCGACAAGCAAACGGTCCATGGGACCACACCGAATAACAAACAGTCCCCGTTGGACCACACCGACAAGCAAACGGTCCATGCGACCACACCGAGTAACAAACAGTCCCCGTTGGACCACACCGACAAGCAAACGGTCCATGGGACCACACCGAGGAACAAACGGTCCCCGTTGGACCACACCGACAAGCAAACGGTCCATGGGACCACACCGACAAGCAAACTGACCCTAGGACCACACCGACAAGCAAACGGTCCATGGGACCACACCGAGTAACAAACGGTTCCCGTTGGACCACACCAACAAGCAAACGGTCCATGGGACCACACCGAGTAACAAACAGTCCCCGTTGGACCACACCGACAAGCAAACGGTCCATGGGACCACACCGACAAGCAAGTTGTGACCCTAGGACCACAACTACAAGCAAACGGTCCATAGAACCACACCGACAAGCAAACGGTCCCAAGGATCACAGACCGACAAGCAAACGGTCCATAGGCCCACACCGACAAGTATCTATCTGGTACAAGGGCTATAGGAAAGAAGTCTTTATAAAATTATTATCATCGTTATATATCCTCAGGCAGACAGACAAGCAAACAATATACCAGTTTCATGTTACTTATCACCACTGTACTATAAGACAAGGCGCATTTGCACAAGACATGTTACTTATCACCGCTGTACTATAAGACAAGGCGCATTTGCACAAGACATGTTACTTATCACCACTGTACTATAAGACAAGGCGCATTTGCACAAGACTAGCCTCAATTCATAATAAATTCAAATATGTTTTCTATTGTTAAGCGATAACTTTTTTTCGTGCATTGCATGGGATTTGTGAATATTTTGACAACAAATCGAGGCTGTGCAAATGCGCCTTTTGTCAATCAAGTAGTACAGCGGTGATAGCGTGAAACTGGAATATTATAAAGACAAGTAAAACAGGCTGGCCAGGCAGACAACCTGGGAGACAAACAAACACACACACAAACAAACAGACAAAGACATTGACTGACTCACTGAGACAGTCCACAAAGTCTACAATTGTTTAAACTATTACACTTGATTAACCGTACTAATCCTTCTAATGCATACCCAAATATAGGTATCCTATCTAAAATACACAATCTTAAAGCAAAACAAACAAACAAAACAAAAGAAAACAAAAGAAGAAGAAAATAAGGATACCATCTTCTACCATCTTCGCAAAAAGAAAATTCAATTTCAAGATACCTATTCTATATGCACACGGATAAATATCATATCATTATCATATAAGTCGTGTGAGATTATCCATTTCATAGTGCTTTTGTTTCTAAATCTCCTTTTTATACTAAATAAAAACATAAAACTTTGCACTTCAAAACACGAATAAGCAGTCCATTTACATAATATACATAACAGTTTTAGCACTCTTCAAGCTAAATATAGCAAATCTGCGAGAACAGTTTTCATTAGAGATTTTGTTATTTTCTTGGATTCTTGAGGAAAGACTTCATAGAACGACTCTGAAGAAATTGTTTAATCTCGAAATTAAGTTGAACAGCAGCACTTTGGAGTATGGAAGTGCTTTCTTTGTTTATTTGTTTGTTGAAACTTCTAGAGTTTCATTTTTATCATATATATAAACAGGGCAAAATTACTGATTGGCTAATAAAGGAGGGCTTTTTCAGTAATTTGGGACGAATTACTAGAAAATAATTTGTAACCTTTTATTATTATTATTATGATTAGCTCTGTTGCCTAGCTAATGCTTTTCAAAAATCTGCAATCAAATTAAAAGTAACAAAAACTGGGTGAAACGTTTTGAATTTTACGCTCGAGCGCTTGGCGCGCGTTTGTGTCGCGCACTAGCATGAAAAATAAAAAAATGAACATTTTCGTTGAATTTTGCTTTAAAAAATACAAATTGATGCTCTGTTTAGAGATATAAATGGAAATGAAAATAAATAAAGAATAATACGGTTAACAAATTGATTGAGGTCGAACAAACGCACAGACAACCATCAAAACAAACACACAAACAGACAGACACGCAAAAACGGTAGGCAGATTGACGGACTGAGCAAACAAGAATAAATCAATGTCACCAAAAACAAACGAGTAAGCGGACAAAAGCTATCAAATTAGCCCCAAAAAGCTTTATGCATGTTATTAGATGGAAAACTATACACTTCACTGTAAATTAATGCACACAAAAAGCCCAGACGCAAATAAAAGACAAAATTTGCATAATAGTTATATGTTATGTAATGTTAAACGCGACTTGAAAAAACGTCTACGATAGCTCTTACATATTTTACCAACATTTTCAAGATAAAATTAAATCTCGCCGAGAAATTTTAAGTTAAAACTCTAATTAACTTAATTAACTTTAATTTCAAGGGCTATGAATAGTATATCTATGTCAAGCGGTATACACCTATTTCAAAAAACGTTGTCAGAAGGAGATCTGAAACCGAAATTAATAAGCCCTGTTTTTTTTGCGCTTAGCTCCTTCAGATTTATATTTACAATCGCTATATCTGAAGCCAGAAAGTGCACGCAAACGAACTTTTAATGAGAAAAAACTGCCGTACCCCATAATTCATTTTGGTCTCAGATTGCAGATGGCAGATCTCCTTCTGACAACGTTTTTTGAATTAGGTGTATATGGATTATTGACCAGGGCAATTGGAGATACGGAATCGCACGAATGCATGCATTGGTTACCAGTTTGGAATTAGATAGTGATGATGATAATGATAATAATACCGATGATGATCAATGTTAATGATGATGATGGTAATGATAATGAATATGATAATGATCATGATGATCATGATGGTGATGATCATGATGATAATACTAATGATCTTGATCGAATCTTCATGGTGGTACTAGTGATAACGATGATGATGATGATACTAGTGATAACGATGATGGTGATGATACTAGTGATAACGATGATGATGATGATACTAGTGATAACGATGATGGTGATGATACTAGTGATAACGATGATGGTGATGATACTAGTGATAACGATGATGATGATGATACTAGTGATAACGATGATGATGGTGGTACTAGTGATAACGATGATGGTGATGATACTAGTGATAACGATGATGGTGATGATACTAGTGATAACGATGATGGTGATGATACTAGTGATAACGATGATGGTGATGATACTAGTGATAACGATGATGGTGATGATACTAGTGATAACGATGATGGTGATGATACTAGTGATAACGATGGTGATGATACTAGTGATAACGATGGTGATGGTACTAGTGATAACGATGATGGTGATGATACTAGTGATAACGATGATGGTGATGATACTAGTGATAACGATGATGGTGATGATACTAGTGATAACGATGGTGATGATACTAGTGATAACGATGATGGTGATGATACTAGTGATAACGATGGTGATGGTACTAGTGATAACGATGATGGTGATGATACTAGTGATAACGATGATGGTGATGATACTAGTGATAACGATGATGATGATGATACTAGTGATAACGATGATGATGGTGGTACTAGTGATAACGATGATGGTGATGATACTAGTGATAACGATGATGGTGATGATACTAGTGATAACGATGATGGTGATGATACTAGTGATAACGATGATGGTGATGATACTAGTGATAACGATGATGATGGTGGTACTAGTGATAACGATGATGGTGATGATACTAGTGATAACGATGATGGTGATGATACTAGTGATAACGATGATGATGGTGGTACTAGTGATAACGATGATGGTGATGATACTAGTGATAACGATGGTGATGATACTAGTGATAACGATGATGGTGATGATACTAGTGATAACGATGATGGTGATGATACTAGTGATAACGATGATGGTGATGATACTAGTGATAACGATGATGGTGATGGTACTAGTGATAACGATGATGGTGATGGTACTAGTGATAACGATGGTGATGATACTAGTGATAACGATGATGGTGATGATACTAGTGATAACGATGATGGTGATGATACTAGTGATAACGATGATGGTGATGGTACTAGTGATAACGATGATGGTGATGATACTAGTGATAACGATGATGATGGTGATACTAGTGATAACGATGATGGTGATGATACTAGTGATAACGATGATGATGGTGATACTAGTGATAACGATGATGGTGATGATACTAGTGATAACGATGATGGTCAGATGATGATAATGATGATGGTGATGAAGATAATGATAATGGTGATGATCGCGATGATGATGATGACAATAATAATGAACATATCCCTTAATGGTGCTAATTAGTTTGATAAAGATAATAATGTTAATGATGTTATAAAAATAATTAATAATTGATTATCATATTATCAATGTAATTGCTAATGATGATAACGATATTATGATTTAATCTCCTGCCCGCCAAAATTAAAAACGAAACTAATTTTTCAAAATTCAAAATTGCATTAAAATGCCACTTCAAATCTTTATAATTTCTTTTCGTTTTCTCCTTTTCGTATTGTGTTACCATGCATATTTGTATTCAATGTTTGTATTGTTAGATTTAGTTAAACAGGTCCCCATTTAAACCAGCCATGCTGAATTGGGCAACCTGTTTAAATATTATTAAAAAATAATGATAATAATCATGTTAATAGTGATAGTAATCATAACGACAATAATGCTAATTCCTGTGTTGTACGAAATGGCGGCACGTAGTGGCCCAGGGAAGGTATTAATTTTATAGTGGATTAATTAAGACATGAGCATGTCTACATTGTAGTAAACGTGTATGAAACTAGGTTGAACTACAGTTGTATTGTGAACTGTATCAATGTTTCTAAGATCTAATAAGGAAACAATTGTAGCAAAAATGTACGATTTCTAAAGTAACAATTATAGCAAAAATATACGATTTCAAAGGAAACAATTGTAACAAAAATGTACGATTTCTAAGGTAAAAATTATAGCAAAAATGTACGATTTCCTAAGAAAACAATTGTAACAAAAATGTACGATTTCTAAGGTAACAATTGTAACAAAAATGTACGATTTCTAAGGGAACAATTGTAACAAAAATGTACGATTTCTAAGGTAACAATTGTAACAAAAATGTACGATTTCTAAGGGAACAATTGTAACAAAAATGTACGATTTCTAAGGTAACAATTGTAACAAAAATGTACGATTTCTAAGGGAACAATTGTAACAAAAATGTACGATTTCTAAGGTAAAAATTATAGCAAAAATGTACGATTTCTAAGGGAACAATTGTAACAAAAATGTACGATTTCTAAGGGAACAATTGTAACAAAAATGTACGATTTCTAAGGTAACAATTGTAACAAAAATGTACGATTTCTAAGGGAACAATTGTAACAAAAATGTACGATTTCTAAGGGAACAATTGTAACAAAAATGTACGATTTCCTAAGAAAACAATTGTAACAAAAATGTACGATTTCTAAGGGAACAATTGTAACAAAAATGTACGATTTCTAAGGTAACAATTGTAACAAAAATGTACGATTTCTAAGGGAACAATTGTAGCAAAAATGTACGACAACTGACTGGCAGTTAAACTAGTTTGTGTTGCGTTAGTGTTCCTAAGCAACAATGTACGGTAATAGTGTGACTTACCGACATTGTAGATGTTAATTCTTTATCGGAATACTGATAGAATATTTAACGTCTAAAATGGTCTTTTTGCAGGCGGGCCTAGAGAACATTTCATTTCAATTGAAAGTTATGAAAAAAAACGTTTTTAAGCTCCAAATTCGAAAAAAATATATACTGCTAAAAAAAGTTTTCAAAATTAATAATTGAATTAATTAATTAATATGTGGAGTTCAAAAATAAACCGCAATTGTGCCAGAAGACATCATTACTTCATACAGCTTTAATAAGACCAGCTATACAATAGCTTAACAATACAAAGATAAAAAAAATAAAACTTCCACAAATAGTAAACAAAATGAAAAAATAGATTTTTTTGTGACGAAAAACATTTATTCTCATTTTTATGATCGACAAATTCATTGTTGTGATGGGAGTACCAAAGATGTTAATAACAGCGAAGTTTGTCATGAATCTGACTGTGATTCCAGACTGACTAGAATTTGGGATTTTTTTACCAGACTTTGGGATTTGAAAAAACCTAGTTTCTGGGCTACGAAAAAAGCGGTGAGAGAATGCTTTATATTGTAATATTATATTCAATGACAGCTTTCGCCTTATTTAAATGAAAAATGACGACTGGTCAGATACATTTTCCATATTATTGACATATATTAATTGCTTTGCTAGAATTAAATTGCTTTTTCTAAATAAAAAACGACCGTGAAACAGAGTTTGTGCGTTTGAATTAAAGTTTTAAAGTGGCGAAAGAGATGAAAAGGAAGTTTTAAGAGACAAACAACTAAGCATAATTTATTAAAAGAAGGTTTAAGTTTATATACCAGGATTTATCGCTCTGGTTATTGATTGAAGCAAATCTCGCCGTAAACTGTCAGATTTATCAAACAAACTCCATTTCATAAACGTGAAAAATTTTATACTGCCTTTATTGATGATATTCAAAGAAACGTTGATTATTAAAAAACAACTTGCACAGCAAGATTATATATAATAGTATATATATACCAGGATTGATCACTCTGGTTATTGATTGAAGCAAATTTCGCCGTAAACTGTCAGATTTACCAAATAAATTTCATTTTTTTAACATGAAAAATCCTTTTACACTGCATTTACTGATGATATCCAAAGAAACATGGATTATTAAAAAACAACTTGCACAGCAAGAGTATATATAATAATAGTTATGCAAGTTCAAAGAAGTCGCGAAGCCGGCTTACAAGTGAGTAATCTTGTAAGATAAACACTACTTCAGTGACAGTGTTTTCTCGCAATTTCTAACTCCAATTAAATCAAAAGAAAAATATGAGGGTCTTTTTCGTAATGTTTTAGTTCTTTTAATTGGGAAAATAAAAAAAATCGTCAGTTTCACCGCAGGAGTTAAGATGCTGCCAGAAAAACAAAAGAATGGCTGCCAGTTTTCGTTTTACAGAGAAAGAATTTGCTCTCTAATTACTTCCTCTATTCTTGTACAAATATACACAAGTATAGGCTTAAAGCAAAGTAAGAATATTCTCTCTAAACAACAATGACACAAATAGTATATTTAGCTTCAAATAAAAGGAAAAACTTTGGGTTTATTAGGAAAACAAAAGCGGAACTGAGGCACTTAGAAGTGTGAGCCTGTAAGATGGCGAAGAATTAAATTTAATGACAGCTTCGGAAATGTTTTAATAAAGTTTTGTTTTGAACTGCAGTTGTCTGGAATATTCAAATATCCTTTAGGTTATCAAACTATGTCATTCAGAAGTTTAGGTTTATGTCGAAACGAAGATTGGTAGTTTCTTTATTGAAGTTTTTACTTGCAGCAGCTGGTCCTTTTGAAAAGAATGACCTATCATTAACAATCACCAACTACGATCATACAAATCTGTTTTTCAATCTCGAAACACTAAACATTTAAACAACTATACAAATCACTGAGTAGTTTCTGAGTTGAGAACATCATAGATAAATTAGGACTTAAGTATTATTCACTGTGGTACTCATGCAGGTGTTTCGGATAACTATATCAAACTGGTGCGAAAACATGGCTCGCTTTCTTCGTCGTTCATCGATCCCACAAAACACAATACACCGCCACGAAATAAAACGATGTGATTTATCTTACCTCCGGGTTTGTCATCCTCTAAAGAGATCTCAATACATCTTTCCAATTCTATAATACACTTGTATTTAGTGCCAGGAGTAGTTTTGCAATCCAAGATGTCGCTATAAACAAGTGTGTATTCGTCATGGTTGAATTTTTTTATGGAGACGGCATTCTACATGCAGATGACTTTAGTGGTAGTTAACGTAACTTTGAACTAAATGTCCTCGTGGAAATGTTTATCCGTGTTTCATATCGCGCCCGGTACGTAAGCGATAACTAATTAACAGATCCTAGGCGGATCAAAGGTTTCATTACATACATACATAAATCGATATTTGTTGCCAAGTCAACGGAATCAGCTAACACTCATTTGCATCTAAATTACCCTGATAGACCTGCTTTAAATAGCTGACAATGACGTCACTTTAGGCCCAAGGGGATCTAGAATACAATGATTAACACATATATAAGTATCATACGACTATACTAAGTAACCAACAATCCTTTGTATAGTATTATACGTTGGTATTTAATATAAAGAAGTTTTTTCTGTTTAGCAAGTTGAAACCACGTATCCGGATCAGTCGCTTACCGCTACCGCTCTCTACAGATCTGCTTCACTGACTATGATTACTAGTTTATGCGTTAAGATTGTTTTCAGGATAAAACAAAAGGGATTATCTTTTATATTGTTCTTTCTTTACACAAACTGTCGAACGTAATCCAGGTTTGTTAGTTAAGAAAATTATCACTCACCCTGGCTTCAAATCCGATCGGCAGCTGTTTGGTTGGCCGGTTCCGTAAACTCCGAGTGGCCGAGTTATAAATCCCGATTACTGCATGTATATACATACATAATATACATATACAGACTGACTTTATATACAGATATTTCAAAAACACTTTGAATACTGAATAGTGCATTCCAATACCAAAGGGCATTGTGGGTCTCATCAATGTGAAAATAAGAAAAGAAATATACAGCGATCTGCTCCTTATATGTAGCAGGTACATTGCTAAAAATAAAATATCAATATTTATTTTAATTCCAGTAGACAATAGAACATGTCCAAAATACATATCAGTATTGGAATACACTATTCAATAAATTCAACGTTTTTCGAAATATTTGTATATAGCTATTATATTATTATTATATAGTTATAGTTTAAGTTTACAAGACCAATAATGCATTTCGGTCCTGGAATATACTATTAAATAATTTTTTTTAATAATTTTTTTAACGTCTCAATGTATTTAGCATGCAGACACAAGCTCCTACTAATTGGGAAGACTCACACTCACTACCTCTACGTTAATTATTTTGGTACACAACTCTGCTTAACTCTGTTTTATTTTTATTTTTAAAATAAAGTTGTAACTGAAAAAGCATTCAGACGTTTTTCTTTTAACTGCTAGCTGAGCTACAATCTTGACAAGAACTAAGTGAGGCAACTGCTATTAAAAAAAACAAGGCTAGTCTTTACCGTATAATGCGCGTGCTTTTTGGGCTTCAATTTGTCAGTCCAATTTGTTGTTAAAAGTACTCTCCAACCTCACCCCTTACTTCTTAACTCAAAACAAACATTGCACGGATTATAGGAAGGGAGGGATTATATCGAAAACGTATAGATGAAGGTGAAATAAAACCAGTAACAGTATCTCAATAGGTTGTGCCAAGACTGTAGCCCAAACCCCGTCATTTTAGACTACGAGTAGTCCCTCTTTTCCCTCCAGAATCAGTAATTTTAAAAAACGAGTGTTGCACAGTAATCCGAAGCTCTATCCACTGAGCTAATCGGTCGGTGGTTTTTTGATCATGAGTAATTAAGGAGGAAAACAAGAATAGCCTAGGGTGGAGAAGATAAGGCGAGGTTTGTAACAACTTCAGTGGTTCTTTCACGTCCCTCTGGTAGAGGTTAGTGAGTGTAATGTGGAGAGACGGGGTCTCCGACCTTATGTCCTTCCTTGTGCGAGAAGTAGCAGAGGCTAACAATTTACATATGAAACTATAACAAATTCAGTAAATTCTCCTCAATTATTTTAAGATTCTCAGTGTTGGTCCCGCCGCGGCGCAGTTTCTAATGATTTTAGTTGGTAGGGGTTCTCTGTAAGACTAAACTTCATTATAAGTTCTCATTAATATAGGTTATTTTAAACTCCAAAAGCTGCTAATTAGTTATATGCAAATATTTTCAAACAATGGATTCAAGTCACGGATTTCGGGAAAAACATGAACTTGGCCCGAAAGACTCGACTAGAATCAATTGTTTAAAATCATTTTAAACTGTAATTGTTTGCATTAACCTTCAAAAATCATTATACACCTATTCCAAAAATCGTTGTCGCAGCCGAAGCTACAGTCAACACTCTGAAGTCTGCAAAGGATGTCGGTAATATGAATTGAATGTGTGATTTATTACGTGCTTTTTAAATAAATATTTGTTTCATCATCTATCACTTCAAAACTTGCTAATGTTCATATACCACAAACACGTACAATCAAAATATGTTATGAATAAATCGATAACAAGAGTAGAAATACCAATATCCTTTGCAGGCTTCAGAGTGTTGACTGTAGCTTCTGTTGCGACAACGATTTTTGAAATAGGTGTATCTCGTATTGCACGGTCGGGACCCGACTGTCATTCCAGGGGCCAGTTGTACGAAGCCTGGGTAAAGTTATCCATTGGATAAGAGTATCCAGTGTATATAATTTGTATAGGTTTTATCCGTTGGATAGGGATTTATCCGGTGGATAGCACTATTCAGGCTTCGTACAACCGGCCCCAGACGTTGTTCGAATCGAATAAATGGGGTATTTAGTACTACAGTAAACCAATGACAAACACAACTATGAACATTGTAGGCGAAAGTGTTTAATATATGACCACACCTCCAAAACAATTGTCAATATTAATAAAAAATTCAAAATCAGTATAAAAAGTTGTTAAAGAGCAAAGACGGACACATGTCCGCCTAATAAGATAATTCATTAAAGGGCTTTGGACTAAATTGAATTCTTGAAACATCTAATTTTACTATAAGACAAATACTTTTACATTAAGATATGGACTGGTAACTAGCGGTTAGTGCATTATGGGTAGATTCCTACCTCTAACACGCAGTGCATGACTGGTCGAATTTGGCACCGAGTGCATCATGGGTGATATTTATAATACATTCCCAAGAGAGGGACTAAGTACTAGAGAAAGTCTCCAAAAATAAATATTCAAATAAATAATTTTGCTTTAAACATACTTTGAAAAGTGCATTTAAGGGGGGAGTGGACGGTCAAACTCGAGACGAAAATACATACACCGTTTAAGATAACGCCAGTCTTATAATTTTGTTTAAATGACTCATACGACAGATAATTTCTTTTGCAGATCAATATTGCTGAAATATTCATTGTTGCTGGTACACATATTGCTTTTCTTGAAGTTTACTGAGTTATGGATTCGGTATATCTGCGTTCATTTTTAAAGCGATTATTTATTATGCCAGGAAGTTACTGCCAATGGACGACAATTCCTGGACAAGCGATACGCGCCGAACTTTTTTCTCGCCTTGTTTGTCTTTCTTGGGGTCAGAGATTCGGCGATTATAAGAGTTTAAGTCTCAAAACTCATTGATTCAATAAATACGTTAGGTTTATGGCATTATCTAGTATAATAATAGAATTCTAATGAAAATTGTTTCTATAGATTTGTTATAACACTTGATCGAGGCAAAGAAAGAACGAAGCAGTTTTAACAGGAAACTCTGCACTAATGCAACAAGTCTGTTAAAGAGAGTCCTGTCACCTCTTTAGCACAAGGAACCACCGCGCAATAATATAATGGTTTGTAATATTAAGAAATATCGAGCTACTTTCATTGAGCAGACAATGTTCCTGTCCAAGCAGGTGGCTTCCTTGCTGATAGAGGCGACAGAATTCCCTTAAAGGATTAAATCATTTATGTTTCCATAGCGACACCGCTGACATGTTGGATGGCTGAGCATCAAAGTCATGCCGCTGACCGCTGCTTCTCTTGTTGAGCCTTTCACTGTAGGTCATATGACTAGGAGAGGTGTAACCTCAGCTGAACTACATTGTCTTGTTTGAAACGTTTACATGCGTTTGACATAAAGCGGAGTATAAAGAGCATTGGTCTACGGTGATATCGATTTAACGTGGAGAACACACACTATTGAAGCATTTCAAGCCGTTGATTGGTTTCCTGGTAATGATTATATTTACATGGTGCTTTACTCGGCTTAAATGCAGACCATACCTCTATTGAACTCGTCAAACATTCTTATTCATTAAATGTACAACTTGGCCACTGGACCGGACTTGCTTTGCCAGCACAATCAAAGCGTTTAGATATAATGATCACCAAATAATTGACTAGAATCCAGTGAACTAAGTCTTTAGACATGTTGTCTTGTTTGTTGTTCATACAGAAATTTTAGACGGGCCGGCGCCCTGGATGTACCGTTGATCCAGAATGATTTGTTTTCAAATTTAAAAGATCCGAACGACTTTCTGAAAGACTTGGCCGCCTAAGCGCTTGGTCAGCCGGCAAGCCACCAGTAGTAATAAGTTTAAGATTTATACTGGCTCAACAGTTGGTCACTTTGGAACCTCGCTTGGATTCCTCAACAGTCTTGTCGTCGGCCTTTTTCTTTGCTTCGACAATAGCTTCCCCATCCAAATCGTCTTGGGATTTCTTTCGTTCGGCAGCAGCCGTGGCCTCGGCTCTACGTTCTTCTTCATGGCGTTTACTTTCGTTGTACCACAACATTGCTACTACAGTTTCCAGGCCCGCTGTGCTTTCAGATTTGGTATGAAGCTGCTTGTCTTTCCATAATCCGTGGTGGCCGTGACCGTGGCCGTGGCCGTGACCGTGTTTCTGTTTCTCTTTTTCTTTGTCTTCATTTAAGCGATCATATTTGCTGAAATTTGTGTGGCAGTGCTCACGGATCTTTCGTTTCAGTAAATAAATTCGATATGCTTTTTGAATAACGGCGGCCATTTTGTTTTCGTGGGCATGTAGAGCGGCAATATTGTCGACATCCTCTTCATCCTTACTGGACTTTATAAACTTGTCTTTAAGTCGCAGCATTAAGCCACCCATCTCTTGGTGTTCGACACCTTCCAAGTCACCTATTGTCTTCCGTACTAACGACTGCATCAGATCGAGGCAGAAAATTCTATTGTTGGACTTTATAGGAATAGCGAGTTCACCGAATTTGTCTCTGTTTGGCTTGGGAATACGCATTGGTTCATCCAGCTCGTCTAAAAAGTCACTAAGTTGATAATAATATATAAAATGTGTTGCTTTGGGATCGTATTTTTCCCACACACAAATGAACGTCTCCAGGTCGTCGTCGGTAATACCGATTTCTTCTTGAGACTGTGCTTCGTTGAAATTTTCTAAAATAACTGCAATGTACATATTGATGATAATTAAAAAGATAAATAAAATATAGCTGACGAAATAAATAACTGCAAGAAGAGGATTTCCACAGTTTCCGTTCAATTTCTCCCCGGGTGGAAAATGTTTAGGATCACAATCAGGTTCTGTGACCATCATTGGATCAAGAATGGTGTTCCAGCCCGCCGCGGTACCTATACGGAACAACAGAAGCATTGAATTCCCGAAGGTTTCAAAATTCACGACGTCGGTGATGCCGTTTGCCTTTTTCACGTACGCAAACGACGACATTCCGATGATGGCGTAGATAAAGATGATAAGGAAGAGAAGAGTTGCAATATTTACGAGACCAGGCAACGATTTCACCAGTGCGAACAGCAACCGACGAACACCCTTCGCGCCTTCAAAGAACCGAAGCAGGCGCCCAATGCGGAATACACGCGCTACACGAAGCAAACCAGGCGAGAAGCTCATTTTCTGCTTAAGCACATCATCCATGATTATTCCTGGAAAACAATACATAGAATGGTCAATTGTTACACAAATAATAGTTTCTGAATTTTCATTAAAATTGGACACTGATATAAATTAGCACTTTTCAAACTATCTGACGGACAAATTTACTCGTCTACTGAATGTTAATTCAACAAAATCAGACGACTTATTCGTCTCAAATAGTGTTCGTCCTGTTTTCAGACTAGACGACTTGTCTGTCATAAGACGATTTGTCCGTCTTCAGTCTCGTGTTGAAACGACTATTATCGGTATTGTCTGATAAGCTTTGATTGAAGGCAGTTGAGTTAACCGCGTCTTTCTTGTTGCCATTGAAACATCGGTGGTGGAGTTATTATGAAATGCACTGTAATAAGCTCTGATATGCCTTTTCTCATTTAAGGCAGTTGCTATAGCGGGAACATTTCTAGGTACGATGTACTAAGGTACCTGTGGGCCATCATTATTTAAGGGACCTTTTTCTAAGTACCACTATGCTCCATCAAAATAATGCACTCAAGAGACCTTTATTGGATATCATAGAATAATTTCGTATATCTTCTAAGAAAAACACTGAAATATCACCAAACTTTGACAGCATGTCTGTTAGTATTAGAACTTACCGATAATGGAGAAGATTACGATGACAAAATCGAACAGATTCCAGGCCTGCTTGAAATAGTCGAACCTAAGTGCTGTCAGACGGACGATGGCTTCCACGGTGAATATACCGGTAAACAAGTAGTTGAGATACCGTGTTCATCCGGGAATACCGGAAGATTGTTAAAGAAAAAAACGTACAAAGTATACATGGTGATAATGAAAAAGGAGCAAACAAGAATGATAAGAACACGAAACAAACAATAAAAATGCAATGTAAAACAATGATGAAATACTATATATATAAATAGTAAATGTGGTGCGGTGTGGTGTGATGTGGTGTACTGTAGAGTAGTGTAGGTTAATGTAGTGTACTGTAGAGTAGTGCAGATTAATATAGTGTAATGTAGTGTAGAGTAGTGCAAGTTAATGTAGTGTAATTTTTTAGTGTAGTATAGTGTAGAGTAGTGCAGGTTAATGTAGTGTTGTGCAGTGTACTGTAGTGGTGTCGTGTGGTGTGATTTGATGTGGTGTGGTGTAGTACAAATGTTTATTAAAAGGATATTCAACGCTTCGTTGAAGTTTTCGTCCTGGTTGTGGTGCTGCAGCATCATGGTCACCATATTCAGCATGATTACAGTCATAATGAAAACTTCAAACTTCTTTTGATGGATCAGATCGAAAATCCAGTTACGCCACTTGGCCTAAAGCAATAATAACATATCATTAGCATTAATGCAATTATAAATCAATCAATCAATCAATCAATCAATCAATCAATCAATCAACATAATCAAAATAAATTAAATCGATCGCGAATCAAAGCGAAAAAAAAACAATAGTAGATAAATAAAATGTTTAATACCTTTGGTCTTTTCGGCTGTTTCTTTGGTTTACGGAAATATGTTTTCTTGATGGTGTTGACCCAGTTACGCTGCCCAGGTGTAAGCAGGAAACCCAACGAACCACTGTCTTCGTACTGAACAAATTATAAAAACAAAACATTTAACGTTTTTGCAACCATAATTAGCATTATTGTGCCAAATTCTACCATTAAAAATAGAGCGCAAACACTTAATCCGTGAAATAAAAGTAAAGAAATAGATTTTATTTCACGTCTAATAGTTATTATTTAATGAATATTAGTGACTATTTTAGACCAGTAAAGCTGTAATGAAGTATTGTCTCCTTTGTATTTGCCTTTTCTTAGACTGTTCTGGTTGAGCCACTAGATAAGTACTATTTGTTAGTAACAAATTTCATTTTATTTCACGGATTAAGTGTTTGCGCTCTATGCTTTGTCATATATATATTTTTTAATAATATCTGTCAATTGCTCTAGTATTCTCAAGAGAAAATAAAAATCTCTGAATAAGAAAGAGACTTTAACTGTCATACCTCTTGCTTGAGTCGATTAAAGTTATCGATGATGACACCAATGAAGAGATTCAAGAAGAAGAAAGCTCCCATAATGATAAAGATGACGTAGTAGAAGTAACCAGCAAAGGAATATTCATAGATTGGTTGCTTGCCGATCTGTCAATCAAAGTATGACGTTAGCTAAAGCAGAATCGAAATATTGCGACCAACTTGAATAGCTATTTGGTCATTCATCCATGTGAAAATTCCATTCTCATCAACATTAACATTATCATCATCAGTTTTACCACCACCGCCATATATCATCATCATCATCAACATCATCACAACTATCTACATTATCATCATTAACACCACCATCACCATCGACATCATCATCATCAATACCATTAATTATCACTACTATCACCGTTATCATTATCATCACTATCATTATCATCCGCATCACTATCATCATTACAATATGATCATTAACATCACCATCATCAGTTTTATGATCATATATATGATCATATCATCATCAGTTTTACCACCACCGCCATATATCATCATCATCATCAACATCATCATTATCACAACTATCTACATTATCATCATTAACACCACCACCACCATCATCAATACTATTAATTATCACTACTATCATCTTTATCGTTATCATCACTATCGTTATCATCACTATCGTTATCATCACTATCGTTATCATCACTATCGTTATCATCACTATCGTTATCATCACTATCGTTATCATCACTATCGTTATCATCACTATCGTTATCATCACTATCGTTATCATCACTATCGTTATCATCACTATCGTTATCATCACTATCGTTATCATCACTATCGTTATCATCACTATCGTTATCATCACTATCGTTATCATCACTATCGTTATCATCACTATCGTTATCATCACTATCGTTATCATCACTATCGTTATCATCACTATCGTTATCATCACTATCGTTATCATCACTATCGTTATCATCACTATCGTTATCATCCGCATCACTATCATCATTACAATATGATCATTAACATCACCATCATCATCAACATCATCAATACTATCAATTATCACTACTATCATCTTTATCGTTATCATCACTATCGTTATCATCCGCATCACTATTATCATTACAATATGATCATTAACATCACCACCATCATTACAATATGATCATTATAATCACCATCATCATCAACATCATCAATACTACTGTATAAATTATCAGTACTGTCATCTTTATCATTATCATCATTATCGTTATCATCCGCATCACTATCATCATTACAATATGATCATTAACATCATCATCATCATTACAATATGATCATTAACATCACCACCATCATTACAATATGATCATTAACATCATACTCAACAAGTTCACTTGAAGAAGGTGTTACTTACGTCGACGGAGTCAACTGAATCGTACATGACCTCAAACACGCCTTCCAAAGTAGCCTACAATGTACAAGGTATTATAACTTGTATCAATTACATTCACAACAGCAAAGCCAATAAGAATAGCGCAATAACAGCTACGTCGATCAAAGACAATTTTTCTTAATTTGCACCTTAATATTTACAAATTTTATATATATTATTATTTATCCTTACATGAAGGTGCGAGCCAATTGAGTTACTGAACTAATCAACCTCGTTTCAGGGCCCTCTCCCTTCGCTTTTGGGGTTCCCGCCCCACCCAAAAGCGAAGGGACAGGGCCCTGGGAACGAGGTTGTGAACTAATAAGCTATACAAAGACAAGATCAACACAAGTGACAATTCTACCAACAACGACAACGACAACTGAAACAACGACGGCAACACTGAACATCTACTACAATTGCAGCACAAGACTGCAACAGTTAATGACCAGAAACGACAACGACAACAACGACGGCAACACTGAACATCTACTACAATTGCAGCACAAGACTGCAACAATTAATGACCAGAACATAAGAAACAACGACAACTGAAACAACGACGGCAACACTGAACATCTACTACAATTGCAGCACAAGACTGCAACAATTAATGACCAGAACATAAGAAACAACGACAACTGAAACAACGACGGCAACACTGAACAGTTACTACAATTGCAGCACAAGAATGCAACAATTAATGACCAAAACATAAGAAACAACGACAACTGAAACAACGACGGCAACACTGAACAGTTACTACAATTGCAGCACAAGACTGCAACAATTAATGACCAGAAACGACAACGACAACTGAAACAACGACGGCAACACTGAACATCTACTACAATTGCAGCACAAGACTGCAACAATTAATGACCAGAACATAAGAAACAACGACAACTGAAACAACGACGGCAACACTGAACAGTTACTACAATTGCAGCACAAGACTGCAACAATTAATGACCAGAACATAAGAAACAACGACAACTGAAACAACGACGGCAACACTGAACATCTACTACAATTGCAGCACAAGAATGCAACAATTAATGACCAGAACATAAGAAACAAAAACGACTAAACAGTTACTTCAATACAGAAACAACTACAGTACACCTACGTACACCTAAAAGCATGTACCAACACTAGCAAAGTACAAATGTGAAAAGCGAGCAACTTAATGAAAACTACAAATTACTAGATATTGACGGTTTTAAAGTTTTTTACTGATACTTACCACTTGAAACAAGGCCAAAAAACCGTTGATGGAACTATCAAAGTTAACCTTTGAGTTCATCCAGCGAGCTCCTTCATCAGTTTTATTCAAACATGTCTCCCTATAAAACAATTCAATGTTTTGCATTACCCGAAAATATATATACACTTTTCAAAAAAGGTTGACAGAGTGAATGGCGAACGACGATTGTACGACCGAAAGGAATTGTGGTTACCCATGCAACATATCCTAGTGTTTTTCTGAATTGCTAAGCACAGTCTCATAAACTATAAGCTCTTTTTTACTATATGGAGCTGGCGTTGTGTCGTAAATTCGTTTTCTGTGACCAAACATACATAAATAATCAATATTAAAGAAACACAGTTCCCAGTTCCCTTCGGTCAACCTTTTTAGAGATAGCTGTATACAGTCAATGTCGTTAACGTTGTCAACAATACATCAAACAAAGTTGTGTAATCCCAAGAAAACCCTCATGGCATGGATGAGAACAGCACATCAAATTAACTCAATTCACTTAAAAAACTCATGAATAATTAGAGACATTCTCAAAAGAAACCATGACCATGCCGAGTGTTGTAAATTTTAATACAGCACTAGTGTTGTATATCCTGATTTGCATAAGTTTTAACTTAACGACGAAATTTATTTTAATCTTGAAAATTTTGGTAAAATATGAAAGAGCTAACCTCGACGTTTTTTAAGTCGTTTCGCGTCCGTGTTGTATCGGCTACACAATCGCGCGCCTTCGGCTTGTGATTGTATCTGCCGATACAACACGGCCGCTCATGTTGTAAACATCACATGTAATCCATGCCCTTGGACCATACAACGGTGAGAGGCTGCGCGGTAATCTATAACGCCAACCCTTAAAGGTGAATGACAATGACTTACTTGTCGGGGACTTCTAGATAGAAATATGGGGTTTTGTCTGGTCTGACACATTTATAGAACTTTCCACCAAATAATTGGTAACCAATAATAGCGAAGATCAGCCAGAATATCATACACACTAGTAGTACATTGGAAATGGCTGGTACGGCGTGTACCAGGGAGTTTACAACGATCTTCATTCCCTCGAATCGTGAAATAGCTCTCAGAGGACGTAGTGCGCGTAGAGATCGAAAGGCATTCAAGTTCTCATTACCACTGATACTTGCCAGAGAAATCTGAAAGTTAACAATATACAAACATACATATATAAACAATATAATAAATAAAAATAATATGTAAAATATACAAACATACATTTATACATAATGTAATAATAATTTAAAATATACATACATACATACATATAGAAATAATATAATAATCATGATCATCATATTTATCTTCATCATCTCTTTAATTATCATCATCTCTATAATCATCACCATCTCTATCATCATCATCATCACTATCATCATCACTATTCTCATCACCATTCGTTAACGCTAATACCATAACATCGAACAAATGTCCACCATATCAATCTTCATCATCATCATCATCACTATCATCATCACCATTCGTTACCGATAATACCATAACATCGAACAAATGTCCACCATATCAATCTTCATCATCATCATCATCATCATCCGTTACCGAAAATACCATAACATCGAACAAATGTCCATAAAACATGAAAAAAGAATCCCTTACCGCCACAATGAAAGAGTCCAAACAGTTCCAAAGGTTGCTAAAGTAGCCAACGATTCCAAACGCTAGTAGCTTCAACAACATCTCAATGGCAAATGTTACGGCAAATGTGTAATTCAGAAAATCAATGATAGCCTTCAGGATAGGTTTCTCGCTGATGTAGATATCTTCAAAGGCCTAAGGAAATAGGAATAAACAGCATAAACAGAAAGAAGAGAACAAAGTTTTGCAGACCAGTAAATCTCGAGTAAGGAGAGGGAGAGCTTGATTTAATGCATCCTCTTTACCTACTGAAAGTGCAAGTAACACTAAGAGATATTCTCAGATAAGGATGTATAGCTGGAGGTCTATCCTATATATATACACCTAATTCAAAAAAAGGTTGACGGGGCGAAAGGCGATTGGCGATTGCACGACCGAAAGGAGCTATGGGTAATACGAATTCCTTCTTATTTGTTTCTAAATTACCCAAACAATGTCTTTACCGTTCAGCAAAACCTTCGAGACACCCATCTAAGGTCATCGCTGAACGGTGTTTGGGTAATTTAGAATGGAATAAGAAGGAATTCGTATTAACCACATACCCTTTCGGTCGTGCAATTGCCAATCGCCCATCGTCCCGTCAACCTTTTTTGAATTAGGTGTATAAGGTGGGCGTTAAAGATCCTGTTGAGAGTAGGGGATTGTCTCCCGGTACAACAGTCAGGCCTCGGAGGCATTCACTAACCACAATCACACTCATGAGTCATTGTTAACTGCAATTTACAGCAGCCCGATAAGTCATCTACATATCCATAACTGTAGAGTTGTAAAGCGCGATGATAATCATATTATTATTATTATTATTATTATTATTATTATTATTATTATTATTATTATTATTATTATTATTATTATTATTATTATTATTATTATTATTATTATTATTATTATTATTATTATTATTATTATTATTATCATTTGTTTGTACTCACCAGTGTCAAGCTGCTAACACCAATCATGACCAGAATGAACAACTCAAAGTATTTATGCTCTACAAAGCGCAAGACATTGTAACGCAACGCATGCCATCCGCGTCTGATGCACGAGTCACGGTAACTCTCACAGCAAACGCTCTCACAGTAGCAAAACGATGGGCAGCAGTCACGCACGCTGCTTTCACTATCCACGACATCAGTATCGACCGTGACAATAGTGTCACGTTTTCCTTCGTGATTAGGGCTGCCAGATGGAATGCGTGACTCGATGTCACCAAGACTAACATCCTTCCGTGACCGGTCTGAGCTGGCTGAAAGGCGGGAGTTGCCATTAGGGACAATGGGTGCTGATCCGTTAGCGACTAGATCACCGTTACTAAGAGTTGCGTCGTTCGGTTCACCTTTGTCGTCGCTTTTCTTGGATGAATTGGGTTCTTCTCGTATCCTAATGGCCGCTTTTTCGACGTCAACCATCGTTGTAAGCGATTTGCAGTTGTCCTTTTGAAGTGAATTGGATCGTGGTATATCTATTGATAAATTTATAGTGTAAAATAAAGACCTTTTTTGATTTTCGATAAACATATATACATTGAAATATACAGTTGACTCTCTCGTAAGCGACCATCCTCGGACCAGAAGAAAGTGGTCGCTTACGGGAGTGGTCGTTCCGAGAGAGTCAACTGTATATTTGAAACACTAGTCTTTTTGACGTTCTATAAATATTTTACTCTGTTTTCTTGAACCGTCCAAGTAGTTAAGTTCAGAAGACTTGTTCTTACCTTGCTCATCTCCCAATGGATCTTTACTGATGTCTGTCATCTCAAAGCCATTTTCACGGTTCACTTCCTCGTTGCTTTTACTTAAATTATTGACTGCCTCTTTCTTGTTCTCATTCTCGTCTTCTTCATCAGCCCGGAGCATCTCGCTGTTTTCATTCTCTTCGTCGTCTGGTCCAACCTTAGTTTTACTTCCCGAAGCTCCTTTCTTCCCGAACAGTTGGCTTAGTCGAGATTTCTTTTCCTTCTTCTTCTCCTTCTCCTTCTTCTTCTCCAAGTCTTCTTCTTTCTTAGCTGCCTCTTCCTCGTCACTACCCAGGTCTCCACCGAACGAGTTCAAGAGTAAAGCAAGGAAAAGGTTCAAGATCACGAAGTTGCCGATGACAAAAGCTGGTAGTACAAACACGACGGCAGCTGGTCCACTTGCTTTCATGGTATCCCACAATGGTTCGATCCACTTTCCGCATAGGATCCTAAATATCATCATAAACGAATGACCGAAATCATTGAAATTCCATCTAGGAACTTTACCGTCGAAAATGTCAGGGGTAAAAGAAGGTCCGAACATTTGCATTCCAACAACAGCAAACATATAGACGATAATTCCAAGGATGACGATGATGTTACCGACAGCGCCTACGCTTTTGCCGATCGTGTTGAGCAATGCTCCCATAGTTTTCCATGATTGGGCCAGTTTTAAAACTCGAAGCTGTAATTGGGAAAAGATTTAGCATTACTTGTTGTGAAGGAAGGAAGGAAGGAAGGAAGGAAGGAAGGAAGGAAGGAAGGAAGGAAGGAAGGAAGGAAGGAAGGAAGGAAGGAAGGAAGGAAGGAAGTAGGCGGAGGTAGGTAAGCAATGAATGATATCATTAAAATAACTCACCAAACGGAATGTTCTCAAAACGCTGAGACCTGCACCAGATATAGCACCAGAATGACTAAGAATCATGTCTGCTAAACTGAGCATAACGATTGTCCCGTCAAACAGGTTCCATCTGTTCTTACAGTATTCCTTCAAACCAAACGCTGTTAGCTTGAGCGCCATCTCGAAGAAGAAGACAGCGGTAAAGATCTATGAACGGTAAAAAAATAGTTCAACAAAAGCTCCCATCTGATATTTATTGCAAATTGTTAGAAGCTCGCAATTAAAAGCACCCAAATGACACCTACTACATAAAAAGATATATGTACCATCATACCAGATATATGTACCATCATACCAGACTTTACTTTTACTTTCTTAGATTGTATTTCAAGGTTTAACTGCATTTGCTCTATCAAAACATCATTAAATAAACAAGGACAGCCAACACCCCTTTGATTAATAATGATAATAATAATTTTATTTATATAGCGCTAATTCAATAATTTTCCAAAGCGCTTACATTATTAGTGTACACTAAACCTTACGCTACCACATGTAAGACCCATGCAATATAGTACATTGAGACATATGAGACAAAGTAGCTCGGCAGTAGAAGTCCGATAGCAAACAGAAGATCATGCGTTCGTCGGAATTCCATCTGGACTCAGATTTCTTAAAGCTGAGTCCGTTCATTTATAGTAGGATTAAATATTCATCTATATTTTGATTCTTTTATTGTTGACTATGATCTCCAGTAAGATGACATTCAAACATCCCTTCTCTCTATTTGGCATAGCGTTTTCCCCCACATTTTCCCCCATCCTCCTTATTTTGTTTCAGTGATTTCTCAAATCTCACAGTCTATTTATTGGTTCCTCCCTCCTTCTTGATCCTATACCCTGATCCGTTCCTCTACGAAGTACAAAGGAACCCCGTTAATCCGGCCACCGAAAGGACAGTCCAAAGTGGCCGTATTAACGGGTTGGCCGTATTAAGCGGGTGAATTCTATAGAAAATGTATGGGCATGCATTTCGTCGGGACCTAAAAAACTGGCCGCAATAACTGGGTAGCCGTATTAAGCGAGTGGCCGTAAGGCGGGGTTCCACAGTATCCACAATAAAACGATATGGCAACCAAATACAGTCATCCCATTAATAATGTTCATGAAGAACTTACGTAGTTCAATATATCCAGGACACCTGAGAAGGCTTTATCCATCTCATGATGCTCACATGCCATCGCTAGTGTATTGAACAAGATACACAACGTTATAAACGTCTCGAAGATGGAGTTACAGACAAGCTTTTTAACCTGGCGCCGTAACCACTGCAACGTTGTAAGGTCAACTGAATCTAAATCATCTAATACCGTATGGCTACTTTCTTCTGCAGTATGTTCACTGGCTATTTCCTGTTGAGGAAGACTGGGAAGGACATCTTCTTCGTACAATGGAATTACGTCCGACTTGCCGTCGAAGGAATACGAAGATGCAGACCGCTTTAGTTTGGCAAAGGCTGCAGCCTATTTGAGAACAGAAATATGGTTAAAAGGATGATATATCATAATGGTGGTGATGAGGATAATAATAAAGATGATGATGATAATAATGGTGATGACGATGATAATAATGGTGATGATGATGATAATAATGGTGATGAAGATGATGATAATGGTGATGACGATGATAGTAATGGTGATGGTGATAATAATGGTGATGATGATAGTAATGATGATGATAGTGATGATGATAATAATAATGGTGATAATGAGGATAATAATAAAGATGATGATAATAATAATGGCGATAATGAGGATAATAATGATGATGATGATGATAATAATGGTGATGATGATGATAATAATGGTGATGATGATAGTAATGATGATGATGATAATAATGGTGATGATGATGATTATAATAAAGATGATGATATTAATAATGGTGAAATTGATAATAATGGTGATGATGATGATGATGATAATAATAATGGCGATAATGAGAATAAAAATAAAGATGATGATGATAATAATGGTGATGATGATAGTAATGATGATGATAGTGATGATGATAATAATAATGGCGATAATGAGGATAATAATGATGATCATGATGATGATCATGATGATAATAATGGTGATGGTGATGATGATGGTGATGATGGTGATAATAATGATGATGATGATAGTAATGTTGATAATGGTGATGATGATAATAATAATGGCGATGAGGATAATAATAATGATAATAATGGCTGACTGACTATGATGATGATAATAATGGTGATGGTGATGATGATGATAATAATGGTGATGATGATAGTAATGATGATGATGATAATAATGGTGATGATGATGATTATAATAAAGATGATGATATTAATAATGGTGAAATTGATAATAATGGTGATGATGATGATGATGATAATAATAATGGCGATAATGAGGATAATAATAATGATGATGATGATGATGATAATAATAATGGTGATGGTGATGAAGGTGATAATAATGATGATGATGATAGTAATGATGATGATAGTGATGATGATAATAATAATGGTGATAATGAGGATAATAATAAAGATGGTGATGACGATGATAATAATGGTGATGATTATAAAGGTGATGATAATAATAATGGTGATGAAGATGATAATAATAAAGATAATGATAACAATAATGATGATGATAATAATGGTGATGGTGATGATGATGATGATGATAATGATGATGATGATGATGATAATAATAAAAATGATAATAATAATGATGATGATATGATTCTACTTATCTGATATCCATGATAATTTTATGATAATAATCTCAACAAATGATATATTACTCACTCTCAATGTGTCATTCTGCATATTGGCTGTCTCTATTTCGTACGAGAGAGATACGACAGCCAAGACCAAGTTGATAAGGTAGAATGGCCCGAGAAATATAACGAATAAGAAATAGAAAACATACAGAGGGCCTTTGACAGCGATAACCTATACACACAAAATACGGAAATTAACACTGTGATTACGGGTAACACTATGCTGTTTGAAACTACCGGATACAGCAAAGGGTAGATTTTGAATGGCTGACTGACTGAATGAATGACTGGCTGACTAATAGACCGACTGACTGACTGGCTGAATGGCTGACTGACTTACTGACTGGCTGAATGGCTGACTGACTGACTAACTGACTGACTGACTGACTGAAGACTGACTGACTGACTGACTGACTGATAGACTGACTGACTGACTGGCTGAATGGCTGAATGGCTGACTGACTGACTGACTGACTGAATGACTGAATGACTGAATGACTGACTGACTGATAGACTGGCTGAATGGCTGACTGACTTACTGACTGGCTGAATGGCTGACTGACTGAATGAATGACTGGCTGACTGATTGACCGACTGACTGACTGACTGGCTGAATGGCTGACTGACTGACTGACTACAAAATGTCACTCTTACAAAAAACTGACACACAACCATACGAAAAGTCAGACAAACTTCAGCCTAAACAGACATGAAAACAAAGAAACACACAGACAGACAGACAAAAAGACTGACTCACTGACTGGTAAAATGACAACGACCTAGTGAATCAATACTTACACTATTGTATATACTTTCCCAGTAATCCATCGTAACTAGCTGAACCGAGGTCAGTAACGACCAACCAAAATTTTTGTAACTAATAATAGGGTTTATAGGATTTTCACCCGAGTTCTCAAGACATGTGTAGTTTGTCTCGCAAATACTGCAAAGATAGGAAGACGGGTTTCACTTATCAAATGAAATGATAATCAAATGATAATGATGCTGGCATGGATAATGATATTGATTATGATTGTGACGTTGATAATAATAGTCCCCTTTACAGTTCCCTGCACCATCTTATAATAATAATAATAATAATAATAATAATAATAATAATAATAATAACAACAACAACAACAACAACAACAATAATAATAATAATAATAATAATAATAATAATAATAATAATAATAATTTATTATTATTACACTTATATAGCGCACTATACGTAGTCTCAGTGCGCTTTACAGACACTTATATTCAGTGGAGGACTTTACGGGCTTTAATTAAGGCGCCACTGACAGCCGTACAGCTTACAATCATGAGATATTATTAGTATGTTAGTATGTTATGCCTCCAATTTGAAATAGGCTGTTGAACCGGGAAAAAATCCCCTACTCTTTGCGAATAGTTCAACAGGTACCCCATATGCAGATTAGTCAAGGGTTGGGAGACAAGACCTACGATTTAACGTCATATCAGAGAAGATGTGAAAGTCTCACCATTTGCAGGTTTTATCACAAAGGCAGCACTTTCTACTCAGTTATATTTAAGACCCTGAGTGTTGGTCCGGCCGGGAATCGTACCCCGGCCTCCCGCACAACAGACCGATGCTCAACCAATAGGTAGGCGGTGATAGGTAGCCGGGCCTTTGCATCGAAGCGAGACAAACGTTGAACTTGCAATGATAGGTACCTTTTAACACCTTACCGGACAATTATTCACGTGTCACTATCATTGCAAGCTCAACATGACGAACTCGCTTCGATGCAAAGGCCCGGCTACCTTTCAAGATGGCGCAGGGAACTGTGAAGGAGACTACTGATAAAGATGATGTATAGAGCAGATTTCGTATGACTGTGAAAAGTTCAGTGCCGTTTGCGTGCCTTGCCGCTACCGTGATGTTTCTAGATGGACCTGACCAGCTTTGCCGTGCCTTGGCGGAGTTCGTGCCGTGAGCTTTTCATAGTCATACGAAATCTGCTCTAATGCCGTCGTGCTACTATAGCGCATCAATAAACTGACAAACAAACAAAATAAAAGACTTACTATGCTCCCGAGTCATTGCCACAAAGAACGGCAAAACCATCTCCAGCGAATACGAAATGGTTTGCTGAATAAGACGAAATATAACAAGATATTACAATAAATTAATGGCACAAATGAATTGACTCTAGTTCGAGGTAAAGTGAGAGTTGGAATGATGATATTAGTAAATCTAGGGCACAAATCAATCGATATTATTTCGGTTTATCTATGGGTTCAAGTTATTGGGGGTTAAATTATAGAATATCTAGGGCACAAATCAATCGATATTGTTTCAGTTTATCTATGGGTTCGAGTTATCGGGGGTTAAATTATAGAATATCTAGGGCACAAATCAATCGATATTGTTTCGGTCTATCTATGGGTTCGAGTTATCGGGGGTTACTGAGTTATAGTAAATCTAGGGCACAAATCCGTCAATCGATATTTGTTTCGGTTTATCTATGGGTTCGAGTTATCGGGGGTTACTGAATTATAGTAAATCTATGGCACAAATCAATCGATATTGATTCGGTTTATCTATGGGTTCGAGTTATCGGGGGTTAAATTATAGAATATCTAGGGCACAATAATCGATATTGTTTCGGTCTATTTATGGGTTCGAGTTATCTTGGGAAATATTAAGGCAAATGTATGGCACAAATCAATCGATATTGATTCGAATCACTGAGGCTGTAGTCATCAAGGCCCGGTTGTTCAAATCCTGATTAATTCTAGTGCTGAATTGGGTTTAACTCTAAATAAAACCTACGAAGCTAATTCTAGATTAGTGCTAATCGAGCAGGGCAAGAGTCAAATGTACACCAAAAACAACACAGGCAGACCACCCTGATGTACACCAAAAACAACACAGGTAGACCACCATGATGTACACCAAAAACAACACAGGCAGACCACCATGATGTACACCAAAAACAACACAGGCAGACCACCATGATGTACACCAAAAACAACACAGGCAGACCGCCATGATGTACACCAAAAACAACACAGGCAGACCACCATGATGTACACCAAAAACAACACAGGCAGACCGCCATGATGTACACCAAAAACAACACAGGCAGACCGCCATGATGTACACCAAAAACAACACAGGCAGACCGCCATGATGTACACCAAAAACAACACAGGTAGACCGCCATGATGTACACCAAAAACAACACAGGCAGACCGCCATGATGTACACCAAAAACAACACAGGCAGACCACCATGATGTACACCAAAAACAACACAGGCAGACCGCCATGATGTACACCAAAAACAACACAGGTAGACCGCCATGATGTACACCAAAAACAACACAGGTAGACCGCCATGATGTACACCAAAAACAACACAGGCAGACCGCTATGTACTTACTTGTATTTCGTCGATATTCATCGAACGTCTCGTTTAAAGCAGGATCAAAACCATCTCTAACACATCTATTAGTCATAATACCGGTGAAGAATTGTAGACCAATAAGAGCGAAGACACATAAGAAGAAGGTTGTTAATATAAGAACATCTGATAACATCATAATTGATTTGAGTAGCGTGTTCACCATAGCTTTTAATCCTACAAAAAAAAAAAAACACACGAAAACATACATTAGAACCTCTTATATTTCTATCAATGACTAAAGACTTCAGGTCTTGCAGTGATAAGATCTGATAAGTACAACCTATGAAGGGCTCCTGTATGTAAAGACCATAAGGGACTTGTCAGAAATTAGCAGGGCGGGAGGGGGGGGGGGGAGTTTTGAAATGAAGTGATGAAAATTTCATGACCCTCCCAAAGTAAAGGATCATAATATCTTGACCCTACCCTATGTCACAGTGTCTTCTTTTGCACAATCCTCATTTCTCCCCCAGTTTCCACCCCCCCCCCTTCCCCCCCCCCCTGCTTATTTCTGACAAGTCCCTAACACTGGCAAAAAAAAAAAATAAATAAATAAATAAAATAAATAATTTAAAAAAAAACATTTTCTAATTTTCTGGAAAATGTCGACGCAGAAATGCTAACCTTACCGATACTAATGAATTGAAATGCGTCCGGTGTATAGGGCATATGATAGTGTATAGGGCATATGATAGTGTATAGGGTATATGATAGTGTATGGCATATGATAGTGTATAGGGCCTATGATAGTGTATAGGGTATATGATAGTGTATAGGGTATATGATAGTGTATAGGGTATATGATAGTGTATAGGGTATATGATAGTGTTTAGGGTATATGATAGTGTATAGGGTATATGATAGTGTATAGGGTATATGATAGTGTATAGGGCATATGATAGTGTATAGGGTATATGATAGTGTATAGGGCATATGATAGTGTATAGGGTATATGATAGTGTATAGGGCATATGATAGTGTATAGGGTATATGATAGTGTATAGGAAATATGATAGTGTATAGGGCATATGATAGTGTATAGGCCATATGATAGTGTATAGGGTATATGATAGTGTATAGGGTATATGATAGTGTATAGGGTATATGATAGTGTATAGGGCATATGATAGTGTATAGGAAATATGATAGTGTATAGGGCATATGATAGTGTATAGGCCATATGATAGTGTATAGGGTATATGATAGTGTATAGGGTATATGATAGTGTATAGGGTATATGATAGTGTATATGGTATATGATAGTGTATAGGCCATATGATAGTGTATAGGGTATATGATAGTGTATAGGGTATATGATAGTGTATAGGGTATATGATAGTGTATAGGGTATATGATAGTGTATAGGGCATATGATAGTGTATAGGGTATATGATAGTGTATAGGGTATATGATAGTGTATAGGGTATATGATAGTGTATAGGGTATATGATAGTGTATAGGGTATATGATAGTGTATAGGAAATATGATAGTGTATAGGGCATATGATAGTGTATAGGGTATATGATAGTGTATAGGGTATATGATAGTGTATAGGGTATATGATAGTGTATAGGGCATATGATAGTGTATAGGGTATATGATAGTGTATAGGGCATATGATAGTGTATAGGGTATATGATAGTGTATAGGCCATATGATAGTGTATAGGGTATATGATAGTGTTTAGGGTATATGATAGTGTATAGGGCATATGATAGTGTATAGGGTATATGATAGTGTATAGGGTATATGATAGTGTATAGGCCATATGATAGTGTATAGGCCATATGATAGTGTATAGGGAATATGATAGTGTATAGGGCATATGATATTTTTCTCATGTATCTGTATTACCGATACTTATTCAACTGCTAGTTATTGTCATTGTATAAAATCTGTATATCCTTGAGATTTCGTGTCGTTCACGCTTCTAGTGCACTTCACGCAAATGTCACGGGAAAATTCACGCTTTATGCCGACGCACGCATTCTATACTCAACGCACAAAAAACACAGCAAAACAAGTCTTACACCTGCTATAGAGCGAAAACACTAAAACCATGAAATAATAACAAAATAGTTACTAACTAATAGTTTCTATTTAGTGACTATTTAGTCAGGATCACTCAACCAGAAACATCAAATACAAAAGGAAACAATACCCCATTAAAACTTTACTTGTCTTTGATAGTGACTAATAGTCACTATCAAGAAGTATTAAACAGTAACAATTTCAGTAACGTATTAGTTAAGTCACGCATTCATAACGATCACGCACATAACACGTCACTCACGCATGTTATGACATATTAAATAGCGGTGACGTACCTTTGACAGATGATATCGTCCGTAACGCTCGTAATACTCGAAACGTTCGCATTCCCGATAAATTTGCTACATTCGGTAACATTGTTACATAGCTGGAAACCAAAAAGAACACTCGATCAGAACAATTGATTAGGAATCCCAGAAAGAATACTTGATAATAACAATTGATAATAGAATCCCAAAAAGAACACTTGATCATAACAATTGATTATAGAACCCCAAAAAGAACACTTGATCATAATTGATTATAGAATCCCAAAAGAACACTTGATCATAACAATTCATAAATTATGTTAATAACATAACAACATCGAAGAAAATAGCAATTAAAATAAACAAAGAATACTTGATCTGTTATAAACTTATTATATACTAATTTACAGATTATGGAAATCATGCAACTATTGAAATTTAGAACAGAGAATGTTTGATCAGAACGATTGATAAAAAGGAACACTTGAATAAATAATTGACTAATACTTACCCTAATATAACTACTGAAAAATCGAGCCAATTCCAAGGATTCCTGAGATAGGCATATTTATGCAGGGCAAAGCCTCTGCCAATGATTTTAAGGACCATCTCCGCCGTATAGATTGCCGCGAAGACAAACCTTTAAACAAAGATTCAGAAAGTAAATAACAGAAATGCATGTATCCCACAAATGAGGAATGGAATAGAAGAGAAGAGAAGAGAGGAGAGGAGAGGAGAGGAGATGAGAAGAGAACAGAAGAGAACAGAAGAGAAGAGAACAGAAGAGAACAGAATAGAACAGAAGAGAACAGAAGAGAACAGAAGAGAACACAAGAGAACACAAGAGAACAGAAGAGAACAGAAGAGAACAGAAGAGAACAGAAGAGAACAGAACAGAAGAGAACAGAAGAGAACAGAAAAGAACAGAACAGAACAGAACAGAACAGAACAGAACAGAACAGAACAGAACAGAAGAAAAGAGAACAGAAGAGAACAGAACAGCACAGAACAGAACAGAACAGAACAGAACAGAACAGAACAGAACAGAACAGAACAGAACAGAACAGAAGAGAAGAGAACAGAACAGAACAGAACAGAAGAGAACAGAAGAGAACAGAACAGAACAGAACAGAAGAGAACAGCACAGAACAGAAGAGAACAGAAGAGAACAGAAGAGAAGAGAAGAGAAGAGAAGAGAAGAGAAGAGAAGAGAAGAGAAGAGAAGAGAAGAGAAGAGAAGAGAAGATAACAGAAGAGAACAGAAGAGAACAGAAGAGAACAGAAGAGAACAGAACAGAAGAGAACAGAACAGAAGAGAACAGAAGAGAACAGAAGAGAACAGAAGAGAACAGAAGAGAACAGAAGAGAACAGAAGAGAACAGAAGAGAACAGAAGAGAACAGAAGAGAACAGAACAGAACAGAACAGAACAGAACAGAACAGAACAGAACAGAACAGAACAGAACAGAACAGAACAGAACAGAACAGAACAGAACAGAACAGAACAGAACAGAACAGAACAGAACAGAACAGAACAGAAGAGAACAGAACAGAACAGAAGAGAACAGAACAGAGATTAAATGGAATAGACTGTGTACTTACTCTGGTTCTTCAGGAGGATTATTTATTGCAAGAAAAACGCAATTCGTTAAAATTGTTAGTAAAATAATAATTTCAAAATATCTTCAAGTGCGTTAAGGATAAAAGTAAATAAATATGATCAAATATCATTAAATCAACAATATATGTTTTGCACCATTCTAAAAATAGTTTTGATGATATACATTCAATTATAGAAACTTATTAAGTAAAGCCATTTAGACGCCGTTGAGGAAAGCCATGTAGTTTTACATAAAAGCCTCTTAAGTGTTAAAACCATTTTAATGCCGACTGATAAAGAAAACCAAAGTGCTCATGTAGTATTTCAACAAAAGAAAAACGTGAAGCAAACAGTCAGTATATTCAGGTTGAGTTAATTAAAAAAAAACCAGAACAAAACAATTTAACTAATGAAGTTGAAATATTTAAGGAAGCCATTTTAGTGCTTGACCTATAACCATAATTGAAACATCGCTCGAAAAGCTGACGCGATTGACGACTATTTGTATTTTTAAGAAAATGTCGACAATTATCGCAATTTTCGTAAATAAATACTAATTCTTTGGTGTCGAAATACTTGACAGGTTCCGAAAACCCAAAGTAGTGGATAAACCCAAATAGTAAAATTCACTGACTTAAAATAGCGATAAGAGATTGTCATTTAGATGGCGACAAATACTCGGCAACATCGATTGGACAAGCGTGTAAATTAAGTGCTAATTTAATACTCTTAATAAAAAATAAAAATTGATACGAACATATTAAAGGTGTGATAGTAAAGACACACTGAATAAAAGGTTTCATTTTCGAATCAAAATAAAAATATAGAAAAAAGATTACATTAAAGTGAAAAAAGGATTACACAACGAGAGTGAAAGCGGAAAATCAGTATATGAAAAATACAAAAATTTAGAATAGTAAAATGTTATTTAATAAAAAAGCATTAGAAAATGGAATACTAGTATTCCAGTCGTATCCTGGTCGTATCCTGGTCGTATCCCGGTCGTATCCCGGTCGTATCCTGGTCGTATCCCCGTCGTATCTTGGTCGTATCCCAGTCGTATCCCGGTCGTATCCTGGTCGTATTTCAGTCGTTTCTTGGTCGTATCCTGTTCGTATCCCGGTCGTATCCCAGTCGTATCCTGGTCGTATCCAGGTCGTATCCTGGTCGTATCCCTGTCGTATCTTGGTCGTATCCCTGTCGTTTTATTTATTAAAATTATTATTATTTTAATTTTTTAACCATTATTTATTTTTTGTATTAATGCGTTTTATATCATTGCTGATATGACTGTTGTATTTAATCCAAGAACAATGTCACTCAAAGAAAATGAAAAAAATACAATTTTAGTGTAATTTTTTAAAGCATTTTCATTCTAAAGCCCCCTAGATTGACGAGATTAACTGTACTGGTACATACCAACAATGTCAATCTTGATCTAGACATTTAAAAAACTACAAAAAATAATTAATCCAGTGTCATTTACATATGACAATTTAGACAATTTAGTCCAAATTAGATGTACCTAAACTGAGAAAGAAAAACTTTAATTTCAAAAGATATCCGTACGCCGTGATTAAATCATATTGAAGCGTGCACTTTGTATTCCTGACATAATCCTCTTTTTTTTTGGTCTCACAACCGCCTTCTCTGTAGACAGCAGGTTGCTCAAAAGCATAGTGATAATAATTAAAATTAATGTAAGCTGATGGAATAAAAAGGTCATGAATCATGCTTATGTTTTTTATCATTTATGAAGAAAGAATGTTTGTATTGTCACCAAAAAACACTCTGAACAGTTTCATTCAGTGATAAATTCCACCAGAAGTGACTTATGTATTGCAAACCACAAAATTAGTCATTAACCCAAAATGATACCTTACGGGTGGTTGAATCTTGATATTTTAAAAGCTTTTTGAGGTCTGAATGAATTTAAACTTAGAATCATTTAAAATTATAGAAACAATAGGGGCTGACATGAAAAATAGAATCAACAAATATTTAATTCAGACTTGCTTAATTTATATTTTGAGAAAAGGGATTTAAATATGAATGGAATTGAAAAAAATGGAAAATGAAATAGGGATTTCGAGGGAAAATTGATTCAAACTCGTCTGCTGCAAATATTTACAAAAACTTAAAGAAAAGAAAAAAACGCATGAAAACATGTAAAAATACATTGAATATGAGAAGGAAAAGTAAAAAATGGAATTATACAATATAAAATTCAGATCATAAATCCAAAACAAAAAAAATCATAGTATATTAAATTAAATATCAACCCATAATAAAGTTGACAATTTCTAATTGCAAACTTTAAAAAAGCCATCTTGTGTGATATTAAAAAAAACGTTAAATTATGAGAAGGAAGAGGGATCATAAATCCAAAAAAAAATCGAAATCATATTTTATTACATTAAATATCAACTAAAGTTGACAATTTCTAATTGCCTTTTTTGCAGCCATCTTGTGTGATATTAAAAAAAACGTCCAATTATCAGTTCTTCGGTATAGAACTAATCTTCAAAAGTCAGAATCGCCAGTCAAGAATAATGAGCATGAGATGGATTTCTAATTAATCGAGTTGAAATTGTTTGGTTTTTGGAGTAGTAATTGACGTCAAGCTCAATAAACAAAGGGAAAATGTTGGTAATTTTCTATCTAATTCGAACTAAAAAATAAATGAAAACAAAGGGAAAATGTTGGTAATTTTCTATCTAATTCGAACTAGAAAATAATTGAAAACTAAGAGAAAATGCTGATAATTTTCTATCTAATTCGAACTAAAAAATAAATGAAAACATTCTGGTTTATAAATTTCTGGTGGATAAAGAGTTGACAATCAGGTGGTTTGCATGTCTCGTTCAATTGAGAATGAATATGCAATGGAATATGATAGCTCGCATGTGAGTTCGAACGAAAAGAATGAGCAACTAGGAACAAAAACTGAGTAATAAAATTTAAAATATTGTAATCCAAATCTTAGATATTATAGTAAACAAATTTGAAATGAAGGACGAAAGGAATATTTGTGAATAACCAATCAAAGAGTGTTTTTTTTTAATCCACTCGTTTGTCCAAAATGAAAGAATTAGAAATATAGAAGGGACAATAATTGGATCCTTTCACTAAACAAAGATTGCGAAATCTACTCGGTGGCTTACTTGAGCATTCTCAAAGAAAAAGAAATGAACAGCACTCCAAATGAATGGAATTAATTTATTTGTTTCGTACAGGTGTTTGTTTGAAGTATTTTCTTTTTTAGTTCTTTCTTGTAGTCATATAAAGGACGCGAACGATTAACAGTGATGTTATGACGAGATCTCAGAACAAATTACAATAAGTCAGAACCCCGAGGGGTTGAAAAACTCTTTTTGTATAGGCTTAACTTGTTTGTATTGGTTGTTTGGAATTCACAAGTGCTATGATAGGTTGCCTTGGGAAAAGTCGTGCAAAACCTTGTTAATTAACACATCTATGATCGCTATTCGAATGAAATAAGATGTTTCATTGAAATTGACACGGTCACATTTCATTGAAATTGGCACGATCAATTGTTCAAATGAAATCATTTTAAAATAATCATAATGTTTAAATGAAATCGATTCAAAATTTGCACGATCATATATATGTTCGAATGAAATTTATTATGATGGTTCGAATGAATACGCACGATCATGTGTTCCATTCTGAGAAATTCACGGGAGTTATGAAACTCAGATTCGAATGTAGTTAATGAAATGAAAATCCCATTTATATTACAACGTTTCCTCTGATTGACTCATTCTCTGATTTCATTAAAACATCAGATGCAAATGAATAAAAGATGGAGGTTTTTTAACGACTTGATGGGAAAAAAAGCAGTTGATCAAACATTCGAATGTACTTTACAATCAACCGATCAAATATTCGAATGTACTTGATAATCTCGTAATTCGTTTGTAAACTAAAAACTATAAGTAATCCGGTCGCCATTACAGACGTTTTTTGAAACATAAAACTGCTGATCAAATATTCGAATTTACTTAATGGAACGAGTGATCAAACATTCGAAAAAATGTTACCAGTATCGGCTGACGATGAAGGATTCAAAGCGATCAAACGTTCGACTTTATCAAAAAAAATTTGACTTGCTAAAAAATGCATTTATTATCAATTTTTTCCTTGTTTTCCAAATAATAATTTATGAATAACAATTATTTATTTTTAATTAATTTTTTTTTTCTGTTTTCTGTTTTTGACCTATAATGTTTACAGTCGCTTTAAGTTGAAGTTGGTTATAAAATAGTTTCAATCAATATCGTTTTTAGACCATTATTTCAGGTCAGAAACAACATGCGAGAAAAAAAAAACGTACACGACACTTACTAACAATATTATAATTCAATTTCAAAATCTAAATATAGAAAGGTTCCGCCAGCAATCGTTATTAATACAATGAATAGCATTCTCAAAACAGTTACCCGAGCAACCGATTTTTTGATTCATTCGACTGGCTTTTTGGATGTCCGAATTATTTTCGCTAATTAACGTCACTTAAGACTGTAATTAACGCTTTAACAGAATGTACAGTATTGGCAATATATCCTTTTATACATTGAATTGATCTATTCGATGGTTGATGCTAATTCGAATGTGTATCTAGGAGACCTCCAAATGGCTTTAATTTCCCGACACTTAAATGGTTTTATTGCACTCAAATGGCTTTTGCCTCTTGAAAATCCTTTTTAGTATGTTACAAAGCACTTAAATGAGGATTTATTCTCAGTTAATATGTAGACAATAGTCAATCACAGGATAGACGCATCACTGTCACGTGATGGTGTTTCTTTTGTAAACAAACAATTTGAAAAGAAATGAATAAATGAATTATGGAGAGAATGTCAAAAAAGGAATAGATATAAATATGAAAATAATTATTCATAGTAAAGCATATAAAACTATTTTAGAACGGTGCAAAACTTCTCACTAGTTAATCCCATCATTATGAGTAGTATTTCTACAATTAAATTTTATAACTATTATCATCATCATTATTATTATCAGTCATCGTTATTGATATTATCATCCCCATCTTCATCATTATTATAATCACCATCATTGTTATCATTACCATCATCATCATTATAACCACCACCATCATCATCATCATTACCATCACCATCATTATTATCATCACCATCATCATTATTACCATCACCATCATTATTATTATCATCACCATCATCATTATTACCATCACCATCATTATTATCATCACCATCATCATTATTACCATCACCATCATTATTATCATCACCATCATCATCATCATCATTATTACCATCACCATCATTATTATCATCACCATCATCGTCATCATCATTATTACCATCACCATCATTATTATTACCATCACCATCATTATTATCAACACCATCATCATCATCATCATCATTATTACCATCACCATCATTATTATCATCACCATCATCATCATTACCATCACCATCATTATTATCATCACCATCATCGTCATCATCATCATTATTACCATCACCATCATTATTATCATCACCATCATCATTATTACCATCACCATCATTATTATCATCACCATCATCGTCATCATCATTATTACCATCACCATCATTATTATCATCACCATCATCATTATTACCATCACCATCATTATTATCAACACCATCATCATCATCATCATTATTACCATCACCATCATTATTATCATCACCATCATCATTATTACCATCACCATCATTATTATCATCACCATCATCGTCATCATCATTATTACCATCACCATCATTATTATCTTTACCATCATTATTTATATCATCAACATCATCACCATCATCATCATTAATACATATTAATATATAACTATTCTTTGAAAAGGATACTGATGTGTTATTAGAAAAATTACAAATCTTCTTAGTCGATTTCTAGGACTGAATAGGTACAGCGACTTGGAAGCATGGAACCGATATAAGCAATATTTGCCAAACTTCTTTGCTACTACGAGAAACGTCGACTGAAAATAGAGAAACATTGAATAAATATCAACAATTATTAAAGGATTAAATAATAGATAATAGTATAAATATTTAATGAATATCAAAAAGTATTAATAAAAATAGTATGAAATATTACATAATAGTCTAAATATTTGATGAATATCAAAAATTATTAATAAAAATAGTAGAAAATATTACAGTCTAAATATTTGTTGAATCAGTATCAAAAATTATTGTTAAAAATAGTAGAAAATATTACATAATAGTCTAAATATTTGATGAATATCAACATTTTTACGCTATGTTTGGGTCTGAAACCCTGCGTAAACGTAACGAATATACGTTTTTCTCTAGCTATTTGAATGTTTATATACCAATATCGATATTGAGAGAGACACGGGGGATTACTATGTTTTCAAACGTTTACGATATGCGTGGCCTTTACGCAAAGAAACGCGTTTATTCCCCCGTAATCTCCCCGTATCAAACGAACTTATAAACATGGCTTTGCGCGTGTATTTTAACGAAAGGAAACGCGTTTATTCCTACGTAATCTTCCAGCATAAGACCGAGTATCCGATAGGTACCATTATCAACGCAAGTATCTTTGGGCGTGTATTTTTTTACGGCGGTAAGTATTTATTAACGTTATTAACTTTTCGCAAGAAAAACGTAGACAATCTAATCAAATGTGAATAAACCATTTCTTTTCAACTGAATCATATCGAAATATCACATCCTTAGTTAAGTAATTGATAAAGTGAGTAGCTATTTTGCCCGCAGCAAAAGCGATAAGAAAACAGAAAATACAGGAGTACTTTACTAGCTAATTCAATTCACGTAGCAAAGCAATGTATGTACTCATCTACGATACCAATCTATCTGTCCATGCTTTAATTCGGTATCAATTTTAAAATGTTCGACAGATTTTGATAAATTTAATACCAGTGCATTAAGTAGCTTAAGCGTACACCTACCCCTACCCCTCCCTCTACTATTTACTGGGATGTTGTTCTATCTTTCATTTTATTATTCTGATCAAAACACACTATCACTACATTTTGTAGTGAGTACTTTCAGCTGATGTATTCAACGCATTTTATGATTAATCTATCATTAATCGTTAGAGGTTTAGTATTTTACAAAACTTTCTTTTCCTTACTGAGACACAATCATACAACACTTTTACCTCTTCTCTTATGTCGAGGGACAACCGGACTATTTGAAATTTGATGGTAGGCAAATTCTAGGTTTGCTCGATATTTCTTTTCGCTGTCAGGTTCGGTATTTTAAATTTTTTTTTTTTTTTTTTTTTTTTTGTCGTATTTGACGTTGCACGATTTTTTTAGTTATTTTTGATCGAGATCTTCCCTATAGTTTTTTTGGGGATTACCCCTGACCCCCACCCCAACCCCATCAAATATGAATCGGTCCCTTAATTTCATTTAGTTTAGGATGTGGAATATTCTAGTCGTACGTAAATAGCCAAGAGCCAAATGATTCAGACGTATGATCTGCGATATTTTGGTTCAATGTGACGTCTGTTTAGTATGATTTTATCGATGCTATTAAGTTAGCTTGCACTGCGGTGGTTCTCTAGATATGGGCCATTAATAGTGGCTTGTTTTCGACCTCGGCTGACGGAGGTACTGTTGGTGTTGTGGGATGTTTTTGTTTTATTATTTTGCTTGTTAAAAAAAAGTATGTAAGTGACAGTGTAGGAGAGTGATACGTGAACGTTTACGCCTCTATAGGTTTGGTTTGTAGTTTTCATGTTTGTTTGCTTGTTTATTTGTTGTTGTTGTTTTTTTTTACTTTTGTGCTAGCTTGCTTGCTTATTTGCTTGTTTGATGTTGCTGATTATATTGCATTTGATTGATAGACAATTCTTTTCTTAAGATATCCTGTATAAATATTGTTTAAAATAAAAATAAAATAATTACAATACAGATTTACAAATGCACAAACTTCAATGTATATTGTTATGTAAATGTTTGTTTATTTTCGTTTGTATCTTGTGTTTAAAAGCTATATATTCTATTTGTATGGCTAAAACAAAATAAATTGTTTAAACGACAGTAATTTGGGGATTTTCTTGCAATTTTGTTGTTATTGTTGATGCTGAAACAAAATATGCACGATAAAAATAGATTGTTTTTAAGAGCGCGTAACCGTTTTTCGTACTTAAAGTAATGGATCAGAAGAAGCTAATTCGACCAAATACTATCATCACATATAAGATAACAAAACCATTTTTATATATGGAGAAAAAAGAAAAATAATGCATGAAAAATGTACGGAATTAATGTTACGCAATCACATTACAGTGCGCTTTACACCTTTAGGAACGGAACGCTAATCTAGAGGAATGAAAAATTGAAATATGGGAATAAATGGAAGGGAAATTAAATATGTTATCAAATGTAAGCATGTCAGAATATTCAAAATGACTAAAAAAATATTAATAAACAAAAAGAAAAAATATTAAAACGAGAAAATGAATTTGGATTAATTCGACTTCTAAATAAAGATGGCGACGACTATCGTGTAGAAGGTGGTAGGAATATGCTGACAAACAAACACAAATACTGCGAACAAAGTCAAAATCCTAAAACAATTCAATAGTATTTTCTTAGAATAACAAGCTTTTATCCTTAGAATTACAACACAAATCCTGTTGAAATACTTAATACTTAAAAGAAGATATAAACGATTGTAATTCATTGCAACATGTGTTATTTGAAGAATAAAAGAGAAAATAAAGCGTTATAGAAAGTGAAAATTTATTCTGAATTTTCAAGCAAAATAAGAATATCTAATTCAGGAATATTTTTACTTCAACGGAATATCTAATTGAATTGAATTTGCGGTTTCGAAATTACTAATTTTTAAATCTAATTCGTCGCTTTTTGGGGGATTTTCAGTTTGAAAGAAAGGCGTTTTCTAGATTTTTTTTACGTTGTAATATTTATTACAATGAAAACAAAACTGATGGAAATTTACATAAATAAGGCATTTGTTACACATTTTTAATTTATAACACAAGCGTTGTATTCGCAGATGAAGTTATTTGAATGACAAACGAACTAAAAGAAAAAAAGAAAGAAATGAAAAATAGTAATTCCAAAATTCCCAAAAAATGGAAGAAAATTCTTACAAAATATGGGATAAACAATATACCGATGCTAAATGAACGAAAAGAAAAAATAGAAGTAATGGGAATTTGAGATAACCAAAGAATTGAAGAAAAGTTTTACAAAATATAGGATACACAAAATATACCGATGGAAAATGAATGAAAAGAAAAAAATAGAAAGAAAGAAAAATGGGAATTTGAAATGGAATAAAAATTCTCACAAAACTGAATATATGTCAGAGTATGAATGGAAAGAGGAATGAAAAAATAATTAATAAAGAAAACAGATTTGAATTTAGAAAATGACATGAGAGGTAGCCTTTACATTAGATAAATATAGGAAAGGTTGAAAATATAGACAAAACAAATGGGAAGTTTGAATTTCCAGATTAATATAAAGACGAAACAATAACATGTTTCAAATACAATATCTCTAAGACGTCTAAAAAACTAGAAAGTTATATGAATATAGAAAATAAATAGCAAAAAGTACTAAATATATACAGGAAAATATAAAAATATCGGTTTCAAATGCAATATATTCAAGACATCTAAAACAACTAGAAAGTTATATGAATATAGAAAATAAATAGCAAAAAGTACTAATTATACACAGGAAAAATACAAAAAAATGACTTAGCAAAATATACGTTTTTTCTAATGTGATATAAGTTCCTGAATGATTTTGAGTAGTAAGGCAATGCTGGATGACATCGAATTTTTTATATAATTTTTTTTATCTTAACTTTTTATTCATTGAGCACTAATGTAAATCATTATCAGAAATATTTCGTTTAAAAATGTTTAATGCAATTGTATAATTAAACGAGTTTAAAAATGCAAGCAAAAAATATATATACAAGGAAGTTTTAAAAAGTATATAAAAACAAATAAAATGGATGTATATGTTCAGAAATATTTTGTCTGAATTGCCAACTGTTTGATGCAAATATACAAACCAAACGACAATCGCACAAATTGTTTTATTCTCATTTTTACACACCTTATCTCAATCTGCGAGATTTTATTGACCTCGATGACGTCACCATGTAGGTCACGTGACTTTAGTATGACGTCAAGCCGTTCTTAAAATAGCACTAGTGTGCAAAAAATAGAATGGTAAACAAAAGAAATTACATTTTTGGCTAATTGGGAGACGGTTGGAGACTTTCCCGGGCTGTGTGCAGAATTTGAGGTCGCAAAAACCATCCTGCAAACATCTAAGGAACGGGACGGGGATTTTCAACTTGCAAAATTTCGTTTTTTTCTTTCTGTTTGTGAGATATTTTTTCGAAGTTAAAACCCTCTATAGAAATTGTTTTGATTTTTTTTTTTCTTTCTTCTTTAATTTGTAAGAATTTTTTTCTCACTCTTTTTCCCTTGCTTGCATGAATATTTTGTGAAAAAGTGTTTTTTTGTATGATGTGTGTATCCATAGCAAATGCTCGTGTAGTAGAGGTGAAGACAAACGCTGTAACAGTGTGTTTTAGTATTAGCAAGTCTCTTACGGTTGGTCAGGGTTTGTTACGTGTTCAGTGGTTCTTTTACGTCCTGTCCAAAACCAAGCTTATGAATGCAGTGTATTAGTATTAGCAAGTCCCTTAGGCCGGTCAGGGTTTGTTACGTGCTCAGAGGTTTTTTTACGTCCTGTTCAAAACCAAGCTTATGAATGCAGTGTATTAGTATTAGCAAGTCCCTTAGGCCGGTCAGGGTTTGTTACCTATTCTTTTAGGTCCCTCAAATGCAGGTTAGTGAATGTAATGTCTTAATATAAGCCTGTGGCTTAGGATGATTACGACCTTCAGGGTTGGGTGAATATTCACACGTCTTCCCCTCATCTCCCCCACCGAAATATACAGATTATTTAAAAAAAAGATATTTACAGAATTAATTTTTCGAGGAACGAAACCACCTTCTACTTAAATCACAATATGAAACTTTGGTCGCCAAAAAGAGGAGATATATTATACTGATCTTGTGCAAATAAAATTACCCGGAATCCAAGTTTGAAGTGACTTTTTACAGATCTAACATTTGCAACAGTTATCGTACAAGATTGGCAGTTGTAGATATGGTCTTAAGAGAACGTCTGTTGGTGTTTATATATTAATACTAGAGTTCGAAGTGACTTTTTACGGATATAGCATTTGCAACATTATCGTACAAGATTGGCAGTTGTAGATATAGTTTAAAGAGAACGTATGTTGGTGTTTATATATTAATACTAGAGTTCGAAGTGACTTTTTACGGATATAGAATTAGCAACTTTATCGTACAAGATTGGCAGTTGTAGATATGGTCTAAAGAGAACGTATGTTTTGTGTTTATGTTAGACTGCGAGCAGTCCCTACTTTTTCCTCCGGATTCAGAAAGTTTTAACTTTAATTTAAACGAGCGAGCGAGGATTGAGGGCGAGTTGGGGAAGGGAGGAGGGGAAATGAAAAGTAGATAAAAAGATAGTACTAGAGTTCAAAGTGACCTTTTACGGATCTAACATTTGCAACATTATCGTACAAGTTGTAGATATGGTCTAAAGAGAACGTCTGTTTGGTGTGTATATTAATACAAGAGTTCAAAGTGACCTTTTACGGATCTAACATTTGCAACATTATCGTACAAGTTGTAGATATGGTCTAAAGAGAACGTCTGTTTGGTGTGTATATTAATACTAATGACTTTCATAACAATCAATCGGAAGGCTGTCAAACTGAGCCACTCTAATGAAACACTAATAACAAATACAACAATTGACAGTCATCCATTTACTAGAGATGAACGAGATTACGACCGACACATCTTTTTCGAGTTCGATTTGCTTTATCTATGTTATTTCGACTTTTTGTAATTTTGTTTTTATCTGTTTTTATATCTTTTTCTTTGTTATTTCAACTTTATGATCATTTTCTTTTTATCTGTTTTTATATTCCTTCACAACTCTTTTCTTTCAATTCTGAATTTTCATGACTTTCCTTCGTTTGTTTGTTTGGTTTTTTTCTTTGTTATTTCGACTTTATATTAATTTTATTTTTATCTGTTTTTATGTCGTTTTCTTTATTTCGACTTAATATTAATTTTATTTTTATCTTTTTTATATTCCTCCCAACTCTTTTCTTTTCTTTTAATTTTCACCACTTTCATTTGTTTTTAGCTTGTTTCTCTTTTAATTCATTGTTCCATCCAAATATGTTCAATTTCTTTTAATTACTTATATTTCCTTTCTTAAATTGCTTTATAATTCTTCCTTCCATTTCTTCCCACTCCCATTCTATTTTTGACTTTTTCTTTCCATTTCTATTCATTCCTTCCCTCTATACCACTGTTTTCAAGATCGTTTCTTTAGTCGAGTTACTTCCATTGCTTTCCCAATAAAATTCTAACGAATGTTTTCAAAAACATTCCAGAGCACTTTGCCTTTGATTAAGAGTCAGACACAGTGACTCCCCTGCGTCTCTTAAGACGTTATTACCGAAACTTCAAAAAAAAATTAAAAAATAGATTCAATATTTGCCATCCTTAGCAAACACTGTCGACTCGGACCTCCAAAGTGCATTTATTGGAAAGACAGTTTTGCATAAGTAAGACTGAAACGATCATGAAAATTTCCACATCTTGAAAGAAAACCAATTACAGCGCAAAATTGGTACCTTACAATACGCATTATTTAAAGGAATACAAATCGACAAGCTAATTTGCAGTCTAGTCGAAAAACCCGCACGCGAAATAACCATAGAAATTTCTAGTGAGAATGACAAAATTGAGACAAATACTCACGTTGTGAATAAACGTCACTTTATTCGATCTATAGTTTTGATTGTTGAGGAATCAAATTATTCTCGAAGCAATTGTAAACTAAAGATTTGCCGTTCAAAGATTATGATCACGTAAATGACGCTGAATTGTAAGCGGCAATATGAAACAAATGGTTCTGAAAGTCTTTACACGATGACAGCCAACACGAACAAACGAACATTTAATCATTTAGTCTGCTAAGTTTAATTCAAATAAAAATATTCTGTCCTTGGATATTATTCAAGGCCTGGGAAGGTCTATGAGAGCGACGATATAAAAAAAGAGGCAATTATGACTGAGTAGAAAAAAGAAGAAAAAATTGCTTGCAATAACGGAGAAATCTGCCTGAACGATTTGGAGATTTGAGTTCGTAATCTGGTTCATTTCATTGATAAAATTTATTAGTGAAGTAGGAAAAATCCACATGGGGAATTTCAATAAATGGATTAGAATAGAACTAAGAATATTAAAATCGACAGTTAAAATCACTAAATTAAAACATACGAGTTAAAATTGACAAAAACATATATAAATAAACAGAGAGATCACAAAAATAAACTAGGACATACAGATTGAAAAGCTAACTATTTAGTACGACAGTAAAAAAAAAAATCGATGTAGAAAATTGAAATAATGAAATTAGCTCAAAAATATCAAAAACAAAAATCGACAGCGTAATAATATTGAAAACGACCAAAAAAACTATTTTCAAAATGACTACAAAAAATATTAACAAACGACGACCGAAAAAATATTCAGAACAAAATCAAGAACCAAAACGACAACAATAGCACTATAAACTACAACAGAAATATATGAAAAGATATATAACAACAACATTGGGAGGACAAGTAATCGAGTATTGAATGATAAAATAAGATATCTACTGCGTTGCCGTAGTCCGTCAGGCGCAGAAAGTCAGCCAGTTAATTAAAAAACAACTTTCCTTTTGATTTCTATAAAATGATTAAGTCGGTCGTTGTACTCAACTATTGAGAACCAAATTGCGTTCAAATCAAAATGGGCAAGCTCTTCAAGATCTACTACTTTCGCCAATCTGGCAGAGTTATTAGCACTAAAAAACAATCTTGCCAAGCTAAACAATAATACTTCAAATCTGAAAGAACTTGAGTATGTATACAGTCGATATATATAACTATATATAGTACTGACAGCGTTAAATAACAAAGAGATAAAGTGCTTAGCTATTTCAGTTGGATACCAAAGCTTATAAAAATCGCAGTTTGAATGAATATGTGTTTGAAATAAGTAATAATAATCAATCCTATTGCATTCATGATAAGTAGTATATTCTGGAGCTAGTGACAGAACGAGATAACGGGTAAGGCGTTCAGCGTATGAGATCCCCGTGGCCTCAGCAAGACGCTATCGTAACAATGAACAAGCCTATATTATTAGTACTATCCACCTTCAAGGGGGTGTATTTATGTAAGTTTTTGCAGCCTCAGTTCACGAAGCATGCTTTGTGTAGTAGGCACAACAAAAACTGGGCAGGTGGAGTAAGGACAGACGATACAAACAGAAATATTGGTCGAATGTGCCTGATACACTTTGTCGATGAAACAACTACACTTGAACATATAATAGTATAGAGTTTATCAGTGTTCCGGTGGCGCCGGCGTGATATCGAAAGAATTTTCGAATTAAAAATGCTCGTAGAACAACAATGATAGTTCCTTTATGCAAAAGCGAAGTACAGTGAGAGAGTTGACTAGAAAAATAACGAGTCAATATAGTTCTTGTAATAAAAACATCTATCAAGGTGTATTCTAATTCTATCGAGATTTAAAATCAGTAAATTAAACGTTCAAAAAATGATTCGATTTTCCATTAAGTGTGCTAAATAGTGTATTCACTATGACTTGCTCGTTAGATACACCACGCTGAGGCCGACAGAACTCCCTTAGTAACCACATCGGCGAACACTCGAGTCAGACCGGACAAAGAACCTGCATTTTCTTTTCAAAAATACTATCTGAAAAACTAGATAAAGTTACGAGTTTGTGAAACGATTACGTGTTGAACGCATAGAGATATACAATAAGCCGCTTTATTTGTGAGTATAACGAGTATGAATAACTAGCTCGGAAGTTCGTACACACAAGCACGACCGCACACTGTGGAAAAAAGCGCGCTCGATTGATGCAGCCAACAAGTGTATCGGCTATACTAAACCCACAACACATTGTAACAAGTAACTTATTGAGTGTTGGTTATTTTAAGCCGACTTGAGACAAAATTACTTGACTTTTTTAAGCAACAAAATTTGAATATTGCATCAATCGAACAAATGAGTATGGGCTCCTATACAATAGAGTCTCATCAATAAATAATAATATGTAAATCTGCTTTTTGACAAGGCACGTTGATGCTATTAATATTTCATAGCTCTCTTAGACCGCCAACATCTCAACTCCCATATTCCTCAATTTTCATAAATTGATGGTTTCAATGAAATGTCTTACAATCTTTCCCGATATATGGCCCTTCGCCGTGGGTATTATCTATGAGTTGCTTAGGAATCCAAGAACCAACGGATTCCTAAACGGGTACCCGCCATTGCAAATCAGAACTAGCAGGTTGATAGATTTGAGCAAAAAATGACTCGCTATTCTACGGAATGCAGGCGAAACAAACTTTCCGTATGGTAGTTTAATATCAACCAGCTTCACTAGAATACGAAATACTATGTTTTAGAAAACTAGTTCAATGTTGTCGTTTCAAGCTTGTAACCCAAACCAAAAACCACTAAAAAGAAAAACTCTCCCTTTTATATACACGTTTGAATTCTTTCTCGTCATACTATAGACGTTTTCCTATTATCCTGTATTAAAGATCTACTTTGGAAAATCTTCTAAATAGTACAAAAACAAACAATCAACACAGCTAAAGATATTTCTCGGAAATCACTAATTTTACCCTTAAAAAAAACTTGTGATAAAACTTTATCAATATTAATCATGAATTGCGGTTCGGTTAATACTGCTTGATGCAGCAAGCCTACAACCCACCATCATTTACAATTAAACGAAAAACAGAACTAGAAAAAGTCCATCCGAATCGAGTACTTATATTTCTCAGTGTTAACTTTCTATTTACATCTGAAAAGTCACTGAAAACGTGAAGCGAAAACATAGACCTTGTCTATCAAATCAACTGACTTTCTACCAAGAATCACAACCACAATCCTGACTCAGGGTAGTGTCGAGAAATAAAGTCAAAAGCACACACAAGCCAGATACTAGCCGAGAGAAAAAAAAAAACGCGAGAAATCTTAGTGAGCAGCGTGTCCGGTGTAAACTTTGAGTCCGTCACACTGGTTGTCAATAAAGTGATATGCAAAATAGCAAACACTAGTAGTAAGCGCTTACTTGTAAACCACTAACTCGATATGATTTGTATTTATATGAACGACTAGGTCTTAGACGACTAATAGACATACACCAATAACCCTTCGAAATTGAGCAATTTTATAAGAATGGCACAGAATTAGACGGCTACAAATAGCCTTGAGTAAAATAATAAGCAACACAGACGATGCATATACACACACACACATATGGAAATATATACAACAATACCGAATGCATTTATAAAAATATTCAAACTCGCTGAATAGATGTTGGTTCTTAAATGAAAAATCGAAATAAATTGTCACCTATTCGTTTAATAGATATATATATATATATATATATATATATATATATATATATGTAGTCGTTATTTTTGAGAACTCTTTTACATAAGCTAGTCTCAACGTCTAATGCAAATCTCTTATGCTTGCTTTGAATCTAAATTAATTTCGCTGTGATATTTTTGTCGTTAGTGGCCATACGCCGGCCGACCGAACACTCTATCACAATAATCTCGTTATGTAAAATCTTAAAAATTATTTCAGGTTTTCCAGGATAAAATATAGTTCAAATAAATATAATTAATGTGTGGAAAAATGGAAAAATTCACCTTACAAATTATTCAAAAAGATATTTAGTTTTGAGCGTAGTATGACAAGCCAGTTCATTGTATTGCAAACAAACACACGAGAAGCTATCGCTTGTAAATTACTTTCACGACTGTACGACGAGAAATCAGAGTTATGAAAACGGCTAGTTGGTTGAAATGTCGAAGCCGCGGACTCTGAAGCATAGATAGTTAAATATTAAAGCCTACGCTAGTAGTGGATGAACGAAGTCTGCCTACCAATTTTGCCGAGGAAAATCCCCATACAACAGAAATTACAATCAAATTTTACGAGTTGTTATAATGATTTCAATGCTAGTTAAGATTAGTTGAGCCAAACACGAAGGAATTCGACTAGAACATAGGAATAAACGCGTCTATGCATATAACTATGTATATATGTATGTATGCAAAAAAGGGTTTCTCCAACCTAACCGCGCCAATCTAGTGTGCCGAGGAAACTATAAACGTAGTATTTCGATGACAATATCACGAAGAGTCGGTATACAAGCACGCTAAATCAACGATTTTATTGCTTTGTCCGGGCTTACCTGGGCTTCCTGTTCCTCACAATCACGATCTTCTAGGGGTACACCTAATAAATGGTCGGGCACAACTATCTGGGCCTCCTCTTCAACAAATTCTTCGGCATTCCTGTCGCTGTCATCCGCAAGCATAAGCTGCGAACGTTTAAGACTCTCTTCCCTTGAAATCCTGTCATGCTCGACTGTCTTAAGATGATGGGCCCTCGCGGCAGCCTGGGCTGCTATCATATTTACTTGAATGCTGCAAGTGAATTTCTTCGTATAAGGTCACCTGCGCCACCAAGGCATATAACATTTGAAGCCCACTTTAGAAGTCCGTGTGACTTATAATACCGTGAGTCTCCCACGAAAAAGACAACCCAAACAGATATAACATTCACTTGAGCTTACGGTCTTATCAAATTGAACATTTTCCCGATTTCAACGGTTCAAGAAATCAGAAAACTGGTGCAAAAACAAGGATTCGCCATGACGATGGCCCTGATAAACATGGATTCATTAAAAATACACCAACACCTGGCCGAGTACCGGTACAGCGCGCTAGGCATCCTGGGATGCCTCTTGCTGGACGTCACCTGGAGAGCGAGCGCTCTGATTGGCTGAATCGTACATCGTTTTCACTTCAAACGGCCTCGGATAACTTTGAACGAAAAATGCTAAATATTTGTGGCTGGCCCACGGAGAGTCAGTGAAGTTTTTGTTTGGACGAACGACTAGTTGGAACGCGTCAATATAAAAAAACACAGCCGTTCATACAGACAAAAGGGTTGATTGAAATAAAGTATCGAGTAGAAAAACTCTCAAATCATCAAAATCAATTCATTTTAATTGAATGTCTGCGAGAATTTTCAATTTATTTTCTGACTCTTTAACGCGTGCCGAATATTCAATTGATTTCAAACAAAAACAAACGAGGCAATGCGGCAAATCGGAGCCTCTGATTGGCCCACTGTGTCATGTGAAGAAACCTCGAGTCACATGACAAAACCATAACGCCGATTAGGTTTTCTTTGGACGTGCAATCGAAACACAGAGCCACAGTAAAAACAATACAATCAGTGGCGTGTTGCGATGAGCTCATCTCTGGGACCGTCACCCAACTAGCTAACTTGTTAAAACAAGGCGAATCTCTGACAACGCGAATCGTTCAAAACCTGCTAGTCCTGAAGAACGAAGCTAACATTTGCCGTGATGGAATTTAAACCCGAAAAACGTCTCATATAGTATAATTATAACTTGTACTAACCGAGTAAATATATACTCTTTGACACAATTTGTACTTGATTTTAATATCAATATTTGTGCTCGCTTTTTGTGTGTTTATACTAGTGGTTCTATTTGTTTAGTTTGGATAATTTAAACGCGGGGCAACTCATTCCGACTTTGTTAGTTCTGCTTTTCTTAACCGTCAACAGATCTGAAAGCAATCGTTGAAAACACGAGCCAGCGGGAGCCAATCGTAGGAAAATCCTTCAGAAACGGTGTGACGACAAACACTCGGAAAAGTCAAATAAACCATAAGAGTTCATTAGAACTTGTGTGAAAAAGAAATGTATTCGTTATACTAATGCTGAGTATTGTTAATTACCGAAGAAAAATGCCTTCTGTAAATATAGATATTAAAATTGATCGAAAAATATTATTCAAAAATAAGCAGACACTTTTCGATTTACTATCAGTATTAAAGGTTTCATTTTAAATATTAACTTTTGACATCACTTTTGCGGTTTTTAGCGTTTTTAACAATTTGAAAAAAATTGAACAAAAATGAATGAACGGGATTAAAGTTTCAAGGCGAAAACCTCGAGGTTTTTTTGTTATTTTCAAACCACTAATCATTTCGAGATGTTTACACTATTACGAAACAAATGTAGTGCGTTGAAGTGAATGCAGTTCTCAAGTTCATGTCATTGAGTACTTTTGATCGACCGATTTAAGAGGATATTTTCCATAAGGAAAGGAAATTAATTTGACAGACTGTATAAGTGAGTTATTTGTTTACAGTAGTAATCTCTTTTAACGGCTATTTAACTTTGATAAAGTCCAAACAAACGAGTCAAATCTCAGTAGAGGGGGTAAACCAACAAATCTATGTTAAACAATCGAAAAACAAAACAAAACAAGCTTTCCAGTTGTGCAAAAGTTCTTTTTGGAGGACCTCATAGCTCAAGTGAATGTTCCCAAATTGAAAAAACAACTTCCTTACCTCTCCTCCTCCGGCTCAATCGCTCTTTTGTGTGTGTCCTTTTTCATTGATTCCTTTTTGAGACAGGATTGAAGTTGGTCGGAGCATGTTTCGGTGCTCCGGTGTTTTTCGCGGTTTTTTTCTGTCCCTCCAACAGCATATTCCTATACGAGACAATATGTGAATAGTTAATACCCAGAGCCAAGATTTAACGACGTTTCTTTTTATACGAACTGCATTCTCTTAAGTCCAGTTGACGACTATTGTTCCAGTTTCCAATAACAAAACTGCTTGCATTTCTATTCTACCACTGGAACTGTCTCTCCAAACAATAGAGCTAATCATAATTTAAACTACCAAAACTAGAGTAGTCACAATCATTAATACTTTTTTAAACACTGTTAGCACATATATTCGAACATAAAACTTTGTCTGGAGAAATTAGAACGAATTTAACGGGTGAAACCCGAGTTTAAGAAAAGGTGATTTGCATCGAATATTTAAGTAATAATTATTCTTGAAAAATACGTCTTTTTAATTAAACCTGGCTCTAGCTACAGGTTATGAAGGTAATGAAGTTAAAGCGGCTGCCATAAAAAGGTAGATATTTAACATTTCAAATTTATTAGAATAAACTTCAACATACTACAAATTCATTTTTTTTTTATTTACAAACACCTTCGAAAGACCAGTTGTTTGTTATAGGTGACCAAAAACCATTCAATTCCCAAGCTAGTTTATAAAATACATTATACAAAGAATTGAATTTCAACTGCTGATTATGATAATCAGGGCCAGTCGATCGAATTTAAATAGGACGCAGGGAAATGTGTTTGAATGGTTGTTTAAGTGAGTTGTTTTTGTTTCTGTTTCTTCATGAGTTGTTAAAACAACACTTGAAATAGCTGTTGTGGCTATTTTCTCATGGTTGATTAGTTCTAAAAGATTCCGAAAAAAATCTTAATATGACGTTTCTATGGTGCGGATTAGAAAAATGTAAATTTGAATTACAATAAGTTCTTACGAAAAAATACAATAAGCATAAACATCTCACGCATTAAACTATCAAGCATCTACATTTCGCGGTTTTCGAAGGGTTGACGCCCTAAAGATACGACAAACACACAAAAAAAATGGTGAATTAACGATGGTTAATAAAACCAATGGGTTTATCATTGACAAACTAGAATGTTCGAACTTATTAAAACTTCTCAAACGAACTGTTTTGGGTGATAAGTTTATCATAACTCAGGAAGAAACTGACTTTAACTAATGACGTCACATTCGACTCCCAACGTGTCCCATAATGCATCTCTAAAAGAGTTTCTAGGTTACGGATAATTTAGTGGTGACTGGATATTACAAAAGTCTAAAGGATTTAATATAAGCGCTAATAGTTTACTACATTTCGGATGTCATATATAATTAGACCCAAGCATAATATTTACACTAACAGAGATATATATGTTAAATTTAGAGATCGTTTAGATCGTTTCCGAAATTCGTGAGATAAATGCCGGTGTTTTTATTCCGCATCAGTGGCATAAAATATTGAAAAAAAAAGAACTCGAGGCAAATTACCACATTGAGATAATAAAAACACACCGTGACGTCCACTTCCGAGGCTGTCGGAAAAAGAAGGACAACGCGGGAAAATCAGTACTCAAAATGTATATATAAATCTATATATAGTCAATTGCATAAAGGTTGTAATATACATTTATACATATATACATATGTATAATGAGATGCAAAACCGTAAACACTGCGTAATGCGGGTGTTCTTTGCATGGAATGCTTGCCAAAATATATTTTTATTCCTTCCTAACTTTCGTAGTTATCAAAAAAGTAAATTTTGGCTGTTGTGAACACTTTTTTAGGAAGTGCATATCATTAGATATGTGTATGTATGTATATCTCTGAAACTACAACCTTTATGCAATCATAGTTAATAGACAATTAATTGTATACATATATATATTCATGTATTATCATCACTCAAAGTTAGTAGACCGAATACAAATATGGCGACCTGCTATTGTTCTCAACTGGTTAGCCTCGTGCTCGTGTTTGAACACTGGATTTATTACATGTATGCGTGGCTAGCCTGTCAATAACAAAAGTTATTTGCCGCCATATTTTGAATCAGTGTATTATTATTATTATTATTATTATTATTATTATTATTATTATTATTATTATTATTATTATTATTATTATTATTATTATTATTATTATTGATTTTATTGTAAATAGGAATCATTTTTTTTTATATAGGTCACTTTAATAGGAAATTGTAATTTTACAATCATTTTCATTCTCGTTTTCTGTTTCTTTTTCTTTTTAAACAGGATATTTTTCTTATTATTCAGATCATTATCATATCATTATTGTAACTATTGTGAAATAAAGTCATCATTATGATTATCATTATTATTAGAATTTACTGTCAAATGACATGAAGTGTGCATGAAAATAGAAATTAAAGATCTGAAGGTTAACATTGTTTTTATCAATCAGTTAATGTTTGCATTAAAGGAAAGAGGAATCAATCAATAGTAGTTTTACACTTATGCTTCATTTAGGATTTACATTTATTACATATACAAGTAGTGTTTTTATAATTTATCTTATAGATGACAAAACGATGCATTATATGAAATTTCTATAACGCAATTCTTGATGTGAAATATGTGTTAATGCGCTTTACAATTAATGTCTACTATTTGTTTCGGATGGGCTACGAATCAGTGGGGGTTAGTATAGTTAGTATGTATTAGTATTACCCAGTCACTAAGGGTGGTCACGACCAGGGTTTGTTACGTCCTTAGTGGTCCTTTGTATTTTTATCTGTTGTTTTATTTATTTCTTGTAGTGCCTTACTTACTCTTCGTTTAATAAGCAAATATTGGGTGAAACAGTGTTCTAATACATAGCGAGTTGCACAACCTCGACTAATTAGTACATCAGACAACACAGACTTCAGACAAAACATCCATCGTAACTATAGTGACCAACATCACATGATCAGTGATTAAAAAGATTCTAAATATAGCACTATCTATACAACGAACACCAAGCAAGAAAACATTTAACAAGGAATATTTTACAGTGCGACTTCTAAAACCGAGGCCACCAAAACATAATTATCCAATCACCATCGAGAATATGAACAATAGAATCCAGCTCTACAAATATGTAATTTTTTGCTTAGAATAATAATAATTTTCATTATATATGAACGGAATAGATCAAGATTGAATAAGAAACATCTTAGCCTGTGAGAACCCTCTACAAGTTTTTGTTTGATCTAAAAATATATATATATTGAAATTTAATTGGGTTGTCCCAGTTTTAGTAGTCGCATTGTAAGCATATGCTTGACTCGAGTGAATTAGGAGTTCTATAGAACCCTTAGTTGGCGACTGTTTTACAAATCCTGGAAGCTATTTATACGCTGAAGGACAATCAAACGTTTAAGTGCAGAAATAAGTGTAATTGAGAAGAGTTATTTCAAGTATTTACCCGACTACATGTATTATAGAAGTTCTCTAATCCTAGACAAAAAAAGCACCATCTGTCGACGTTTTAAGAAGATGCTAAAAGCGTATTTATTTGAAGGAAGTTTATAAACAATGTCTTAAAATCTTTTTTTATATATTCTGTAGTTGATATTTGTAAGAGCATTGAGATATTATGGAATGCGCTGAAGAAATATATTATCATTATTATTATTGATGAGAAAGGTTATTATTATCATTATTATTATTGTTGTTGTTGTTGTTGTTGTTGTTGTTGTTGTTGTTGTTGTTGTTATTATTATTATTATTATTATTATATATAAATTCATGACTTAAAATGCCAGGAAATCTTTTATGGAAAGGGAAAGCAACAAAAGTTTTATCGAAGTGCGAAAGGTACAATTTACATATTTAAGCGTTTTACGCAGATGATTAGGGTTACCGTTAAAAAAGATCATTTGTTTAACGTCTTAATCTTTTTTCCAGACACAAGTGACAAATAGACATTTTATGTCAATTTTCGTCGATCAACCTCAGCCTCGACAGCGTGTAATATATTCTATAAGCTGAAGTTCAACACTATTTTGTTTATTCTGATTTACTTTAATTTGAAAGTTTATCAATATCACATCGTCTCCCACACCAACACTATATGCTACACCGTCATAATCATCATCTTAATCAATATCATAACCATTAAAAACATCATCATCATCTTAATCAATATCATAACTATCAAAAACATCATCATCATCATCTTAATCAATATCATAACCATCAAAAACATCATCATCATCTTAATCAATATCATAACCATTAAAAACATCATCATCATCATCTTAATCAATATCATAACCATTAAAACATCATCATCATCATCTTAATCAATATCATAACCATTAAAACATCATCATCATCATCTTAATCAATAGCATAACCATTAAAAACATCATCATCATCATCTTTATCAAAATCATAACCATTAAAATCATCATCATCATCATCATCATCATCTTAATCAAAATCATAACCATCAAAAACATCATCATCATCTAAATCAACATCATTGTCATGACTTCAGCTTTACTTTATGAGAAAAAGCGTCAAGATATAATTTGTACTGCAATCACCGCCATCTGCAGAGTAAGTTAGACGTTAACCGCGACTATGTTAGACAATTTGTTAGTCATGAAATATAAATAAAACGGTGAATATGTCCTTTGACAAAATTAAGAAATAAATAAGTTAGGACGCTACTGGACAAGGGGTAAAATATAATATAAATATACGATAAAACTAACGAAAGTGGTTATAAGAGCAGAAAATAAGTAAGTGATTTAGAAAATGATGATGATGATAGCCTGCGATGCCGGCAGTCTGCAGGGTTGCGAGGAAGAGAGAAGACTGCCAGCAACGCAGGCTATGATGGTGATGACAATGATTATGATATGATGATAGTAACAGTATTGTTAATGGTGTAAAAAACGATGTGTTGCAAAGATGTAAAATCTGGACAAATGACTCGCATGGTTCTCGAATGATGAGGAGTGACGCGCAAGTGACAAAGGACAGAAGAGCCTACAACAGCTTTGTGTTGTCGCTCACAACAGCTCCGATGATGATGATGATGATGATGATGATGATGATGATGATGATGATGATGATGATGATGATGATGATGATGATGATGATGATGATGATGATGATGATGATGTATAGTTGAATAAACGAGCAGGAGTGTTTTATCAGGATTTAAAACACTCGACATGGTTACGATTTTTTTAAATTTCTCATGAATTGTTAATGAGTTTTTGAAGATAATGATGGTGATGATAATGCATGACTGCCTTAGATTTGGCGCAATTTTTTTTCGTTCTTCAACTAGAAAATGTTTAATGTTACTCAGTTTTATCACAGTCATAAATAAAATTATTTTTAAAAGCACCAAGTTCCGAGCCCCAGGCCCAGGCCCAGGCCCAGTCCAAATAACTGGTCCAAGGTCGGTCCGGTCCACTTCCTAATATCTCCTATATCCATCTCTGAATTATGCTAAATAAGACTATCAAATCGATTCGAAGTACTTACGCTAAGAACCTTGATAAGTGAAACTATTTTTAAACATAGTTATTCAAAGTTTTAATTCATTTATGTTGTTTTACTCCGACAAAGCCGGATCAATTAAAGTTACATTATAAGGATCGTATCATTCAATTAACACTGTATTTATAGGTTATAATTTACCATTTTCACTGTATAAATGCAATGTCTACTTGATTCTATCGAGTTTTCAATCTTATAAGTGAAAATTCTTGTTTTTTGCGTTGTGCATAAATCATGATTTTTATTCCATTAGAGCGCTGATGAAAATGTCTCAAGTTTATTGTTTTCTAGCACCGCTGTACTATTTGACAAAAGGTGCATTTGCACAGGGAAAGCCTCGATTAGCTGTAAAAAAATATTTAAAAACTTTCAAGCAAATCAAAAGTAAGTGTTATCGCTTAACAACAGAAAACACATTTGAATTTACTCAATTGTATTATGAGGCTTTCCCTATGCAAATGCGCCTTTTGTCAAACAGTACAGCGGTGCTAGATAACGTGAAACTGGATTATAATATCTTCTGCTATATTTAAGTTAATACATATTATTTTTATGAGCTACTAAATATTTTTAGATTATATTCAATGATAGATGAATATATATATATATATAGTTGAAGTACGACACATACCAAAACCAAGGCCGAAACGTTAATAAGTAATAGTTTTCTTTACGGTATATATATATGGCCATTTCTACTCTACAAATAGTATAATTATCTGTTTCCATATCTATGCTACGTTTGTTGAATATTTATATTGGTTTTATCAAATCAATACTGCTTCATTCATTTTAAATATTGTTTATATTAAAAGTCAAACGAAAATTCTACAAGATAATTGTTTTATCCGCATAGTTATAAGGCCAAGGTAAGACGGTACATTTGGTCGCTTCCCCCTCGTTACTAAACTTTTTTTTCTCATATAACAATATTCCAGTAGCGAATCAAGGGATGAAAAATATAAAAGAAAAGAAAAGGGCAAAATACTTTGAATATAAACATATTAAGGTTTAATAACAACTAAGAAAGACCGCCACTCCTTTTCGACTAAGACAAAGGATTTACATCGGAAACGTTAGTAAGTACTATTTCTTTGGCCACCACTGCTTCTATCATTATTGACCAACGTACAACATTAGAAAATATTTGAGGTAGAAAAGCCAAAGAGTAGAGACAAAAACTATGGTATTTTAGTGTCCAATGCGCTCATTCACAATGGCAGTACTAAATAGAAAGGATGTACGTACTATCGAAGCTTAGTGCAATCAATAAAGTATACATTGAAGTATAGGCTTTCCACATCACCGTAAAGTCAGCTGTCAAGAAGAGTTACTCCTCGTGTTTCGATTTGTAGTATATCCAAAATATATTCAAATTCACATAAATTATATACAAAAGACCACGACCACGTAATAGAGTTCTCCGGCATGTTTTTCTTCAGTGCTCAGCAAACATCAAAATATGAGTCGATTGTTGTTTGTAGTGAATACTCAGTCCTGGTAGTTAACGTTTGCACCATGATGGAGAGTGATATACCAAATCGGCTAACGCGTTGCTATGTACGTTTAGACCCTCAAAACCTCTAGGAATTTTCCACGTGATATCGTAATACATAAGTCAAAGAATCTTATTCCCAAAATATTTGAATTGAGTCAAAAACTATATAGCAACGCGTTAGCCGATTTAGTCTCTGCGGTTATATTTTGATCAACCAAACGTATTTTTTAAAAATTGCACGTTTTAGTGCTTCATGTGTGCACGTTTTAGTACTTTTAAAATATATAGACTTCCAATGCGAATAAGTTAATTAGCCAATGTTAGAAAGATAAGCGGCAGATTTAAGTCTTTCCAGACTGCTTACTGTTTTATCTGTATAATGACTTCGTGAGAACGTTTTAAGGATCAACGTTTTAGTCTGAAATATTCAAAAATATGATGTCGGTGTGCAAACACAAAACGATAGTAATCTCCTAAAATCATTTAGTGTCACACCCAAAGATGACTCATGTCGTAAAGCAAGCCAATTCACAATTAAATATGATATACATCGCATAATTTAAAAAAACATTATTCGAAGGAATTATTGCTCGGAAATAAGTTAGTATTTTGATTACTGATCGCTCGATAGCCAACAGTAATCAATTCCCACCATAGATCTGATTTCTGAGAATTTATTCTCTTGGTGAACCTTGAAAAAAGGGCGACGCCTTTATATTTGCATGTGACAGGTATTTTAAAATTCGAAAGAACCATTGTTGAAAATAATATCATGTGAACGTTGCTTAGACGATTTAGGCCAGGTTGGGTAGTGCAGATCTAGTTTAACTTTCAACGGCAAAGCCTAAGTTAATTTTGGTTTAGTGGTGGTATAACTCTAAATAAAACTTACAGAATCAATTCTGGGTTAATAAGTGCTAATCCTGGTTTAATTCTTAATATAGCCTACAGAATTAATCCTTGGTTAGTGCTAATTCTGGTTTAATTCTCGAGTTAACCCTGTGCCAAATTAGTGCTAATCCTGTTTTAACTCTTAATAAAACCTATAGAACTAGTTTAACTTAAAAAAACTTACAGAGTTAATCAAGGTGTTACTTAGTAATAATTAAACCTATAGAGTGAATCCTTGGTTAGTCGGCTATGGGGCGATAAGACTCTTTTCGTGTCACGCTATTTACGATATTATAAAATCATGAAAATCTGCTTAACAGCGTGATGGGACGCCCTACATTACTACAAATATTAATTAGCATAACGAGTCGCGTCACGCAACTCACGATAGCGCCGCCACTCCCTAAATTTTGTTTTGAATTATCTTCGTCCACCTGCTAATGTCACGAATTCTTGATAGTACATTCGTTTCAAAAAAAAAAAAAAACTTCAAATATCACGAAAAGTCAGCAAAAAATGTGAGTTGTAAAATTGTAAAGTTGTAAATACTGAATGTCATAGTAGTTCTTGAATGTGTATGTGGCCGATTGATTAAAATTAGCCACTGTCCACTGTCAGTTTATTTAATTGGGCCACGTATTTTCTTTACGCATGATTGAGTTGAGTTATATTGATTATAAATAAGTCAACGGTCAAGTCAAGTTTTTTAATTATGAAAAGGTAATTCTGTTAGCTTATATTGAATTACTGTAGAGATTTGAATTCAATTTTTGTTATCTTATCAATCTTTTCAATTATTAATAGAACATGCTCGATCTATTTATCCCGAACCACGGAAAATACACGAAAGGTGCACGGTATTGAATTTATATCGTTATTTTTATCGTTGTTACTAATATCTTTATCTTTAATATAATAATGTAATAACTTAATATTTATAATGCACAATACATATAAATAAATAAAAAATAACTGGTCTCCCCTATAAGCAGGGATTACACGAACTGAGAAATTACATCTCAGCCTTACATGAGACATGTGGAGGACTTAACGGAGATATACACCTATTTCAAAAATCGTTGTCGCAGCCGAAGCTAGTCCACACTCTGAAGCCTGCAAAGGATGTTGGTAATATGAACTAAATGTGTGATTTGTGACGCGCTTTTGAAAAAATATTTGTTTCATCATCTACCACTGCAAAACTTGTTATGTTCATATACCACAAACACTTACAACCAAAATATGCCATGAATAAATCGATAACAAGAGAAGAAATATCAACATCCTTTGCAGGCTTCAGAGTGTGGACTGTAGCTTTGATTGCGACAACGATTTTTGAAATAGGTGTATATGATATGATATATACATATGGATATAATCTAATGCGTAACAATCATCATCATCATCAGTTTTTTACCACTACAATCATTATTACTGTTATCTTGTCGCAGAAGCGTCATTATCAATATTATGAATATGGTTATTATTATTATCATCATCATCATAATTGTTAATACTGTTATCATCATCATCAGTTTTTTACCACTACAATCATTATTACTGTTATCTTGTCGCAGGAGCGTCATTATCAATATTATGAATATGGTTATTATTATTATCATCATCATCATAATTGTTAATACTGTTATCATCATCATCAGTTTTTTACCACTACAATCATTATTACTGTTATCTTGTCACAGAAGCGTCATTATCAATATTATGAATATGGTTATTATTATTATCATCATCATCATAATTGTTAATACTGTTATCATCATCATCAGTTTTTTACCACTACAATCATTATCACTGTTATCTTGTCACAGAAGCGTCATTATCAATATTATGAATATGGTTACTATTATTATCATCATCATCATAATTGTTAATACTGTTATCATCATCATCAGTTTTTTACCACTACAATCATTATCACTGTTATCTTGTCACAGAAGCGTCATTATCAATATTATGAATATGGTTATTATTATTATCATCATCATCATAATTGTTAATACTGTTATCATCATCATCAGTTTTTTACCACTACAATCATTATTATTGTTATCTTGTCGCAGAAGCGTCATTATCAATATTATGAATATGGTTATTATTATTATCATCATCATCATAATTGTTAATACTGTCATCATCATCATCATCAGTTTTTTACCACTACAATCATTATTATTGTTATCTTGTCACAGAAGCGTCATTATCAATATTATAAAAATAAAGAATTAAGAATTCCTTCTGAAAAAGTCACGTGATGGGGTCCGTACGTACAAACATGTACAGACCCGCTACTTAAAACGTCACAAAAAATGGCCTTTAAATTAAAAATAGTGGGTCATATGATAAAAAACTTATTGACTGAGTTAGGTCGGGCCGTACGGGAAAATATTTGGCTCTTGGTCATTTGTGCGTGACTGCGCGCCAAATATTTTCCCGTACGGCCACTCAGTCAATAAGTACTTATTATTATGTTCATCAGAATCATCACAATTGTTACTACTGTTATTGTCATCATCATCATCATCATCAACTCTCCCCGTAGGGGGGAGGGGTGGGGGCAGCTGTACACAGGCTTCAGTAACATCAACATAAAATAGACGATAGTCATTATCAATATTATAATAATCAACACTATCAAAATAGCCTGTGTACATCCGACCCCACCCCTCCCCCTATGGGGAGTCCCCGTTTCTCCCCGTAAGGGGGGGGGGGAGGGGGGAGGCGTTTCTAAATCGTTATCAGTTTTTAACATTTTCATCATCGGCATATTATATGATTATATAATTATTGTCAATATCCTTATTCTTATTATCGTCTTACTAATAATCGAAAAATATCATGATCTTTACAATCATTATCATTATCGTTATTATTATCATTATGACAATCATGATCATTTAATTAACAATATCATTATCACCGATAATCATAATCTTTATCGTCAATATTTGTTTTTAAACGACCCCAAAGAGAATAACATTGTGAAGAGATCCGGACTACTAGTTACTGTAACAAAACACTATATGTGCTCTTCAGTCAAAATCAGTTCAAAAGGTCGTGCAAGTAGATCGGAACAGTCCTCTCGAAAAGCAACAAATTCGCTTAAGAAACTCACGTCCCAACCACAGGTAACCCAGCCTAGAGTAGGGAGGTTTATTAGCTTGGGCTTACACTAGTTTTATATATTGAACTGTATATTATATTTCTATTATTCTTAGTATTTCTATTTTTTATATTTTAAATTGTATTTTATATTTCTATTTATAGTCTATAAATTATTATATTATATATTATAAGTTGTAAATTGAAAAGTAGATCCCTTCTGGGGAGTATCAGTAAAGTTTATTGTATTGTATTGTATTGTACACTACCAACATCATCATCAGTACTATCACAACTACTATTATCATCATCATCAATGCCACCACCATCAGACTATCGATATCATCATTACCATCATCATCCACACTACCGTCACCATTACAATCATCATCATCATCATCACTACCACCACCACTACAATCATCATCATCATCATCACTACCACCACTACAATCATCATCACTACCACCACCACTACAATCATCATCATCATTCTGACTTATTACCACCACCACTTATGTCATCATCATCATCACTACCACCACTACAATCATCATCATCATCACTACCACCACCACTACAATCATCATCATCATTCTGACTTACTACCACCACCACTTATGTCATCATCATCATCACTACCACCACTACAATCATCATCATCATCACTACCACCACCACTACAATCATCATCATCATTCTGACTAACTACCACCACCACTTATGTCATCATCATCATCACTACCACCACTACAATCATCATCATCATCACTACCCGACCACTACAATCATCATCATCATTCTGACTTACTACCACCACCACTTATGTCATCATCATCATCACTACCACCACTACAATCATCATCATCATCACTACCACCACCACTACAATCATCATCATCATTCTGACTTACTACCACCACCACTTATGGCATCATCATCATTATCCTCACCACCACCACTATCATCATTATCACCACCACCACTATTGTATGTCTAATATAATCTATTACAAACACATTTGAGAGACTACACGCGCTCTGATTGGCTGGCTACCATAGGACGGAGACACGCTCATCAATAAAAGTTGACAAATATTTTATAAGCTGTAGAGCACTTGACAAGTCAAAGAAACACTCGGCTACGCCTCATGTTCTTTTACGACTTCTCTCTTGCTCTACGTCTCCTAGCGTGTTTATATTACAGTATAAAGACGCGCGCCGTTTTATATTCATTAATTATATAAAAAGTATTTAAATGAAACAGGTTTCATAATAAAAGCTTGGCGGACTGAAATATGATTAAGAATCAACTAGAACGAAATAAAAAGATATCAAAAAAACTAAACTTATGTTGCAACGAATGAGTTCAAAAATGTTCACGAAACTTTCTTTACTACAGTACTCAAATTATGAAATCGAACTGTAGATAAAACCATCAGTGGCACAATTGATAAGAAAGACAAAAAATACTGGTGGCTTAACGATGCAGGGCATTAATAATGAACAAACTGTTCACACAACGCTTTTGAATTATTAACACGTTAACCGCAATAGCATTTCCTTAGCCAATCACATTGCAGGAAAATACCCAGGTAAGACAGACATTTTGAAATACGATGAATACAAAATTCCGCTATAAGGTAGATATGCAGAGACAGTTTTCTGTTTTACGCCGTGTATTTGTTACGATTATGCTGGGATTATTTGAGCAACATTTAAGTGACAATTATATTTGGCCGTGTGAATGACACAGTACGCTAAAAACCAGAGGGTTTCTTGATGTAATATTCTTATTTATCATTTGTACAAACACCACATTATTAAAGCAAGTGGGAAATAACCTCTGGTATCCAGGGCAATGGCACGGCAAATATTTGTTCAGATGTAGTTTTTAAGACGCATGGTCACTTACCAGCATTGCTTGTAAATATTAAATCTTGTACCACTACTGTAAGCTCAAATATATATTTATACACTCATGCAAATATCAGGTACTAAAAAAAACTATATATATGCATCGCGCAAAAGATTGAATTTCGTGGACCATGAAAATCGAGCACTCAGATATTTTGACATCTTTTACGATGTGAGTTTGTATTTACGCTCTTGTATATTATTGTGTACACTATCCTTTGTAGATAAATGTTTACTGTTATAAGACGCTTAGGCCTCGTCTACACGAATCCGATCCGGCTGAAACCGCATAGAAATATTTGCGTCCACACGAATCCGCGTATCCGCAGGATTCAAGTAAAAGTATGCGGTTTCGGTGACCGGATTCACTGGATTCGTGTGGACGATAGGCCGATTCGCATCAAAAAGTATGCGGTTTTAAAAGTATCCGGATCCGTGTAGACGGGGTCTCAGATATTTTGATATCTTTTACGATGTGAGTTTGTATTTACGCTCTTGTATATTATTGTGTACACTATCCTTTGTAGATAAATGTTTACTGTTATAAAACGCTTAGTTTTCAGGATGCCTTTCTAGACTGTGATTATAGGTGTATTTATATTATCTAGTTTATTCACAGTAGTATTTAAGTTTTTGGCTATTTTGCGATTACAATAATTGTCATAACTTTTTGTATTTGCTAATATTATTACTGTTGTTGTTATTATTTAATTGTTTTAGTTTGTTTTTGGTTATTTCTTAGTTACATATTTTAAATATTATTATTTATAGGTATTTATTATCATTATTACTGTCATTAATTTCACTCTTTATCATTATTATTTATTATCATTATTATTTATTAGAACGATTTCGCATAAGTGTATTTTTACATGCTAATGAGCTGGATGGTAAAATAGCATGTAAATGAGGGGTACACACGTGCGTGGCTTTACGATCTGACAAGATGGGATTAAAGTAGACATTTTTGACATTATCGTACTTTTTGGATCCCGTGCGATCTAAAACAAAGAAAGTTAATTATTTTTCCGTGGAATGTGATTTTCTTTGTTAATAAAAATTACTTTGTTTAGCCCGCGGACGCGGAACATTTTATCGATTGCAATATGTCAAGCAAATATGTTTTCTGTTGGTTTTTCATTTTTTTATTTCAGAAAATATTGATACTTTTTGCAACTACTACACATCACTATGAAGAGCAATAATTATGATTTATGCTTCAAAAAAATGTAAACCTTAATTAAACAAAAAAAAAACATTCCACGGAAAAAAAATTTGCCACTCTTTGTTCCAGAGCGCACGGCTAGCGGTGAGGCAAAAATGTCTACTTTAATCCCAACTTGTCAAATCGTATCAGCCAAGCACGTGAGTACCCCTCATTTACATGCTATTTTATCCTCCAGCTCATTAGCATGTAAAAATACACTTATGCGAAATCGTTCTATTATGTGATTTAAATTAAATTTCATGAATTATTTATCTAGTTATTCATTTATCTTTTTTGAATGTCATGTCCCATCTGTATTAGTGTAAAGTTCCGTGACAACAACCTGTAATCGAGTTACTTGCTGCTAAGGGTTGAAATAAACGAATTATTATTATTATTATACGGTATGCCATCTGAAAGGTTATTGGCATCATCATCATTGTCATCATCATCATTATTTTATTGAAAGTTTTACCGGTTGATCAATCATTAATAGAATAGAACAAACACATATCCAGTTTATATTTCAAAAGTCAACTAAATTATTCAAATCAACAAGATCTTTTTTTCATAAGCGTTGTACTATATTGTTATGCATATTAAAATCGAATTGTTTATGTTTGGTAATATTTGCATATCTACGTCGACTGCTGAGATAATATCGACGGATTAAAAACGAGTAAATGTGCACCAGTGTTAACTTCTTGAAAAGTTCACCCTCTTTCTCCCTCTGAACCTGACAGATAAACTGTGATGGTTTTTAAAACGTTTTTTGTTGTAAAACTAGAAAGTTAATTCTCTTCGTCAGTTGCTGAATGAAAAAGCGATATCTATTCCAGTGAACAATTATATCGCATTACTCGCTTGTTTTTTGTTTTCAGTTTGGACACTTTCTTTTTACTATAAGTTGACAGATAGTTTTTAAATTAGAAAACCTCGACTCTATGACATGATGAATTGCTGTTTGTTGTCAAGTGAATTACAGAATAGATCCGTTTTCTTTCTTTCGATGTTTTTTTCACTTCCCTATACTCCTTGACATTTGAGAAAAATCTAACTTAGCAACAATTCTTCTTTTCGATTTTTCATTTCTTTTCATATTTCATTTCAAACTATTTCAACATCTGTAACCGGGAGATCAAGGTATTCGTTTCTATTAATGCCAGTGACAGTTACATTATTTAAATGTGCATATTTATCTATAAAACACGGCATAATCTATATTTTAAAGTAGTGATAACTCTTCTAAAACAAACTTACCGACCTCCAGATGTCCTCAACAAAGTTGTTTAGTATGATGGTACCATAAGTTACTGCACAAATTACAACATTATTGTCTATTACGAAGGCATCAATAGTCGTCGTAAATTCAAAAAAGCTCGTCACTGGGTACATCATAAAAATTCAAATTAAAGAAAAAGTGACACTACTGGCGCCTAGGTGATGTGCAAATTAAGACTCAATTTCTATAGCAAGCTAACAACCCTACTACATCATAAAAATGTAATAATATAATGATATAATGTTATAATAAAAATATATAATTTTATTGCAGTTTAGTAAAGATATTTTGGTGGCATTTTTTCGATATGAATAAATTTGTGATAAGAATCGATAAAAATTGTTAAATGGTTAAATTTTAATTTAGATTTAAATTAATATATTTTTTTTTATCTAAAAATACAACAAACTTTATAAATATATAATATATTATAAATATACATGTACAGGAGGAATCATAATTTCTGCATGTCGCTGTCTGTACAAACCTATATATAAACACACATATATATATATATTTATACTGTATCTTTAATTATTCATTTTTTTTATATTTGTTTATTTATTTATTTATTTATTTTTATTTATTTATTTATCTTTTAAAACTTTTTTTTAAATATTTTGTTATATCTGCAATGATGGGCAACCTTTGCGTATTAAAATTTAGATTTAGAAAATAAAAAAAATATAATATAATGTCATAAAACAAACAAAATAAAATAGAATAATTAATTATCATTTGCATTTCTATTTCGATGGTCATTCAATCTCATTCTATAATACAATATACATACTAACCACTAAATCATGATTGGAAACGTCAATAGAACGAAAAAAATTGCCATTTGAACACATGTCACATGGAAAAGTGCGTTAGATTGTAATATCATTATTCACTACTATATCATGCGATCATCTAGTGAGTTTAAGCTTAAAGTACCCCAATAAACTTTCCAACATATAGCGCATCAAGTATATTCAACATCCTTCCTAAAACTATAAGAAACTGTACTAATTGAAATGAACACTTTAACCTCACTAAGACCTTCTTTTATGTGCGCAGGCACATAGTCTTCGTGCTGCCACGATTGATACACTTTTTAAGTCAGTTTTCCTTTAGATTTTAAAGTCACCACGTTTTTTGATCTCGCTCATTTTTCTATGTCAGTGTTTTTGTATTAGTCTGTAGATAGTTACTTCGCATTGTTAGTGCAAATTGTGTTTGGACTTTGCTAATAAACCGTTAATATTATTATTATTAGGCCAAACAAAAAAATAAGTGTGTTTCCTGTTGCATGAGAAATATAATTGGCGTCGGTAGGTCGGATTTCTTTTTTTCTTTCTTTTTTTACTGATATAACTAAATTTGATGCCCGTTTTTATTAGGTCATTGTTGTTGACGCCATTTCTAAAACGAATTACTAAAAATAAACTTCAACAAATCGTTGTCGAAATGAATGAGCTTTTATGGGTACCCTGTGGTACATTCGGGAATGGAAAAAAAATATTAGGGTCGGCAAAAATCGGTAAGAAAATTATATTTTTTTGTTTGGCCTTATAAATAATATTATTATCGTTCATATAATCGTGGCAAGTACTTCAACCGGTAGTTATCATCCCCATTGACATTATGATAATCATTATAATTTAGCAATTTTTTAACTACACTGTAAACACATTGTAAACTGTGACAATCGGGTTTGAAGTAAAAAAAAATGCAAAAACAAAATAATACTATACTATAAAGTAAAAATGTTATTGTAAAAAAAAAAACAAGTTTTTGTATTGTAAAATGATTATTTGTAAGTTCTAAATAAGTAGTTTTTTATGTTGTGTATTTTCTAGCTTATTGTTGTTTGTAGATTGTTGTAAATTTGAATTAAAAAAAAAATTAACTACTCTAGTAGCATCGTCATCAACAAATATCAAAAAAACGTTCTATACTATCATGTAACATTGACACTTACAAATACTGATCTGGCTGAGTGCCTCTGCAAAAGAACTTTGCTCTTGTTGAAGATTTACCTGTGAGACATCTAGTAACAGCTATTTTAACCATTTAGAGTACTCAGTATATAGGGTACAAACACTAAAAGCGAGCAAATCTTAACACTTAATTTAGTACTGAATAGTAATATTTAAACAATAGAAATGGTAATTTAAATATCTAAAAATATGCAGGTGAATATAGAAAATAGCGCGCGCTGATTGGTTCGAGAACTTCTGACTATATTTCGAATTTCACCTAAAGTGTTGCGCGCGCCTTTAAACAAAAGAGTTAAACAGCTTGTCTGAAAAAATGTCTGGTTATTTGTGTTTTTTTAAATAACCATCTGTGTATTTACTAAAGCAATTATCTACCTTAGACTCGACGAATATCGATGAATAATAAGCTCGACTTTGTCTCGGTCATTATTCGTCGATATTCACCTCACCTTAGGCGAATATTAAATTGCCACCTGTAGCGTTGCGTAAGCTATTAAACAAAAGCAATAAACAGCTTTTCTTAAAAGAAATAATAACACTGAATTGTTAAATAGAAAACAAAAGAATTACCATAAAATATCACTTTTTTGTTGCATGCTTTTAATTAATGTTTGTAGTCTACCTTCAGTTTCAAAAGAAATCGCAAAATAGTTAAAAACATTTATAGTAGACTACATGTGTCTGAGTATAATTATCCAATATCACGAAGATCAAATGCTGAATTCATTTCGAACGAGCATTCACCAGCAAATGGAATGTACACGAGAATATTAAATAAAGTATTTTTTTACACTTTAAAATAAAGCCGGCTTATTGATTTCAAAAGATAATCTTAAAGTGTTTTTTTCTTTTTCGTTTATTTATTTCAATAATTCTTTCAATTATTTATATATTCATTAAATTATTTATTTATTCATCTCTTTATTTATTTATTCATTCATTTATTTTTTCATTCATTCATTCATCTTTTTATTCATTCATTCATTTATTTATTCATTCATTCATTCATCTCTTTATTTATTTATTCATTCATTCATCTCTTTATTTATTTATTCATTTATTTTTTCATTCATTCATTCATCTTTTTATTCATTCATTCATTTATTTATTCATTCATTCATTCATCTCTTTATTTATTTATTCATTCCTTTATTCATTAATTTTTTTATTCATTTATTTATTCATTCATTTATTTATTCATTCATTTATTTATTCATTTTTTATCTATTTATTCATTATGATTGTAAATCGGTACGAATGGCCTAGTATCCATCTTAAAGCGCATTTGAGTATATTTCCCATAGCAAGTGCGTTTTATGGATCCCATATCATAACATTATAATGATCACGCTTAGCAACTTTATATATTTTATTTAAGATGGGCTTCCTGTGTCAGCTCAGCGACTTCAATCCAGGCTTACTCGTTTTTACCAATATGAACCCAATTTCAAACAAAAAAACAAGTGGACGCTAAATAAAATAAGCTAAACTACCTCGATTTGTTGAGTATAATGGCATCATTTTTAATTAAGTTGCTAATTTTATTATGTCTTTTATTGGGATATATTTTAGAGAAGCAGATTTCTAAACTGTGCGCATTCCACGTAAACTTAGTGTAAAATAAGTTTGTATCGCTTTTTATACGTAGTCGATACAAACTTATTTTCTCAGTATTAAAAAGTTGTACAAGAATAAATAAGTCGATAAACAATTTAAAATTCAATGAGTGGTATTCCTGTTTTATCTTACACATTAGTATATTTTTAATAATGGAAACTAGCGAGTAAATAAACTAGTATAGGCTGCGTCGGTGTTTGGTATAAACTATAGGCAATAGAATGAAATTTGTAAAACAGTTAAAACTGTTAACTTAACTTTACTGACGTTTCGAGCTTTAGACCTTCGTCGGAGTTAAAACTATTTTAGTAGATAACCGTTAACCGCACAAGATTATCTTGATGTGTTTGAAACATTTGTAGGCATGCTAGACCCCTTAACAGATTGTGTACTACAAGAATGAAACAACTCATTTGACACCGGTTCAGCAAATTCCTTTCTTATATTATAAGCTACATTTTTTGAGAATCGAGTTTGAACGTTTACAGTACGAATCGAAAAACCGTGGGCACCCAGAAAATTTTTAGAAATCGTTTATTGTTCGTTGAACAACTCAAAAACAACTCTAACTACAAAGGTTTATCATACTACACACCAGTCAAACTTCTTGCGGTGATATAGTAGTTTCTGAGTTGTTCAACGAACAATAAACGATTTCTAAAATATTTCTAGGTGCCCACGGTTTTTGGATTCGCACTGTAAAATAATAAAATGTAATATGTACGACTACCCACTTGTATCAAATTAACGCTGTTAAAATACGTCAGTTTTGGTAAATACATTAAGCTGATAAACAATTTCGTTAGTTAAATGCAAATGTCCACCGCATAAAATCTAGATAGGGTGATCGTTTTTGGAATATTCGACGTAAACCCCTTAAAATTAGAAGTGCAAAGCATTGATTTTTAGAAGTACGTTAACGAAGCTTTTCCCGATACCAGTTTGAGGTTTGAGGTAAGTAGAAAAGAAAAATTGGAATTGGAAACGAAAAAATATCAAATTTATTTTTCAGTCATAGAGTGAGATGGAAAATATGAAAAAAATGCGGTTTGATTTCGCGCGTAACTCAATTGAGACAACGCAGGTTTTTTTCTTTGTTCTGAAGAACAAAAAATTCAGACGCAATGTAAGGGAATTGGTCTTGCGGTGAAGTTAACTAATTCATTGAAACTGCGTTGTTTTTAGTCTTTGTGCATTTGTTCAAATAACCAGAATGCACGATATCCTAATGTTTTAGTCATAAAGTTCATAAATTTAATCAAATTTGTACATTAAATTAATGAATGAAAGTGAAATGTGTAAACGCATTGCATGGTTTATAGAGCGCTTTGAAATGGAATCATTTATCAAATGATAATAAAGTAAAGGTTCTGCATTATTTAGGAGTACACGTAGCAAGACCAATGTAGTTTTGTAACAAAAACCTCAAGTTAACGCAAAATTCGTTTTTTTTCTTCTCTAAATCATCACCAAAACTAAACGAGTGGTATTTTTTCAATAATAGCAAGCCTGTTTTCATTGTTCTAACTATATTCCATTTTCAAAAACAAAGTAATGACTACAAAATGGCTACGCTCTTATCTAATAGATTAAGTGAACTAGATGAATTCTCCTAAAATTGGTTTATCAAATTCTACCAATTTTCTTCAAAACTCTTCAATTTTCTTCTTCTTATCGATTTGATTAAGTGAACTTATTGACTTATCTTAAAATGGCTTTTTAAATTCTTGCCGCATTTTTCTTAAGAAAAATATCAACTGATGACTTACAAATTTCGAAGTTCAATAACATTAAATTTAGATGTAGTAATTGTTAATAGCATAGTTCGGTTTTCAGGAGGAATTGAACACGAATATACTAAACGGTTTTGCAATGTTTTTTCAAAGTGTTTAGTGCCATACATCATCAGTTTATCGTCGAATGATCAGAGTTGTTATATCTGAAGAGCAATCCATCAAAACTCGTACAAAACACAAACGAACAGCTTCAAACTCCAGAGTTAATAACGTATTGAACAACATCGCTTTTTTTTCAAAAAATAATAATTTAATTCAAGAAAATTTATTTATTTTGAGTAGTGGAATTAAAGGGATATCAGTTCCGTGACTAAGAAATGATTGTTGAAGTTGAAAAGTAGTTTTTGATAAAAAGATATATTAAAGATCTCAATGAGGATCTAAATAGTAGAACTCGTTTATATAGAGATAGTTCATGAATAGGGCTGGGCCGATAACACTGCTTAAAGCTACTACATACGAACTTTTCTAATAAAGCCTCTAACTTACTCAGCTTACTATATAAGTTTTAGATTGATGTAAGGACTTAAATTAAGAAAACAAAAAATGACATACCTCGTTTGTCTTCTTTTCTCTGCGGAATTTAGGGCGTACCATAATGGCGCGACGCATCGTGAACCAGATGCCCTTGAAAAGAGTACAAAACCGAACAAAAAAGGGCCAAAAATCGACTAAAAGACCGTGCAACACTGGAATAAACTTAGTGTAAGTTAGCCAACGTTTTAACCATGACAAAAGTGGCAAACATCGCCATTTTAGATGACGCCAGTCATGGCATTAGATTTAATGAGATGAAAAACCATCCAAAATAAGTGAATAAAAAACCAGAAGGGAGGTGCATAAAAGTTGATGACGTCATCAGAAGTCACGCATGAATGCGCCGTGGTTAGATTTGTGGTAAACTAGGACACTTAACAAACACAAAATATACCAAAAAGGGCAATTATCGCTATGAAATGACTTTATAATAGCTTGAAATGATTGCATTGTATTGTTTACTACTATAAAACGCTAATGATCAATATCTCATGAATAGAGAAATAAATTTTCTAAATCGATAAAGTTTCTTTGATTCCTTCTTTAAGTAAAAATAATATAATAAAAATGGTAATTATCGCTATAAACGCCAATATCTACTTGTCTGAATCAAAAATGATAACATTCAAGTGCTTCATAGCCTGCCTAAAGGGGAAGGGGAAAAACTCATATCATTGTTAAAATCGATTGCTTATGAATAGAATTTCCAGATCGTTTACTGGAATATTCATTGACGTACCTTGTTACTATTTACAACAAATAATAATTTTCCCTGTCTCATATATAATATAATTGTAATTATTATGGTTATTATTTGCAAAAATTTTCCCTCCACATATTATCATTGTAATTGGTATATATTGTTTATTTCCAGATCGACTACTGGTATATTCCCTGAAGCAGTTACCATTTACAAAAATCCTTTTACTCCGACGAAGCTAGGCTAAAGCTCGAAACGTCAGTAAAGTTAAGTCAACATTTTTTACGGTGTTACAAATTTCATTATATTACCTACCGTTTATATCAAACACCGACGCAGCCGGTGCAGCCTATAATAGTTTACTCGCTAGTTTCCATTTACAAAAATCATTATTTGTCCCTTTACATATTATCATTGTACTTATTCAATGTATACTGTTTAACTCAAAATATAATTAAAACAAATTTTGTTATTTGTTTTTAAAACTAAATATTAATTGATCATTTCTGATCTAGAAAAATGAATAGAATGAAATAGAATGGGGAGAGGAGAGGAGATAAGTGGTCACATAAAAACTTACAACAGCAAACAATCAATCTAAGAAAAAAAGGTTTTGATGACATATTTTATAATAAATATATGTCATAATCTGTAATTATTATGGCAACTGATTTTTAATTGCTAACAAAATGATAAAAAAAATTAGAATAATCAAATAAACAATAAAATTCCCTCATCTGTTATTATTGGTTGTTGATATTAATAATAATAAAATAGGTAAAAGAATGAAATTTGTAACACTGTAAAAAATGTTAACTTAACTTTACCCCAGCTTTAGCCCTTCGTCAGAGTAAAATAGTCTACTCTTTTACTCCTCTTTTACTCCAACGAAGGGCTAAAGCTTGAAACGTCAGTAAAGTTAACATTTTTACGGTGTTACACATTTCATTCTATATGCCCTATCATTTGTATCAAACACAGACGCAGGATATACTAGTTCACTAGCTAGTTTCCATTGAATACCAATGCCTCTTTAAGTCTCAAACACTTCTAGCACAGCACAAGTACTGGGACTAAATGCTGAGACTGACATAAAATATTCAATACAAAATATACATAATAATAATAGTAATAATAATATTGATAAGAAAATCATTAAGAAAAAATATGAAACAAATGATATGATTGAAATAAATAAAATAAATAATCATAAAATAGTATGTATATTATGTGTAACATGTGTACCTCTACATATAATGATAATTTAATATTTATAGTAAATATATAATCTAAAATCTATCTATCTATCTATATATTTCAACCGTACAGTCTACTCATCACCTGAGACTAGCAGCAGCAGTCAAATTAATAACATACTTTTTATCTCATATTAGACTGCAAAACAGTCCCTACTTTTGTCCCTCCTCATTCTCTCGATCGAACTTCAACTCACTTCCTCAGAGTTTTCACATAAAAGTAGGGACTGTTTTGCAGTCTAATCTCATATCCACAATGATTAATCTCTATAATTTTATTAAAACAATTGTTACTCCGACAAAGGGCTAAAGCTTGAAACGTCAGTAAAGTTAAGTCAACAACTTTTACAGTGTTCCAAATTTCATTCTATTATCGTATCATTTATATCCAACACCGACGCAGCCTATACTAGTTTACTCGCTAGTTTCCATTTATTTTCAGTTTCAGATTATTTCATGATTTTAGTTTATTTGTTTGTCTATTTATTTGTTGTGATTGGTATGTTCTTTTACTGTGATGTTATTATTTTTATTATAATTGTTGTTATTTTAATTATCCTTCTCATTTATCCAACATAGCAACAAAAGAACAATATTTACTGATTCACACGCTCATATTAATTAATAAATTATTCATTTATATATATGGAAACTCAAACGGGAAAATACATCTAACTCTTTTCTTTCATTAAATCAAATAATGGGGGGAGGGGAGGGGAGGGGGTCAAAACTAGTATACAAATCACTAGTGTCAATCGACAATGTCCCGTAAATAAAAGCAATGTAAAAGTAGCTAAGAAAGTTAAAAAAAAACCTCTACAAATAGCGTATTGAAAGAAGTTGTTATTTATGTAGTGTCGACTAGTGTCAGGAGCAGGGCAAATTTGTAGTGAGCAGTTCCATTGAAACTCTGAGTTCGAGGATACAGCCAAACTAGTTCTCACAATAAACAGAATTAACTTATTTGAAATGAAGATTATTACCTTTCATAAGCATAATATCTTGATGAACCAGGCTATTTCGGTGAACGAGGCCAACTCCAAGCCACACGCAAAGCAAATTCCACCACAACACGCTCGAAAATCCCGCCATTTTCCAAATCGAGCAATGTGCCCGGGTTATGACTGTCAAAGGCGTCCTTAAGTCCAAATGTAAGTATTTCTGGCAGCTTACTAGTTATAAAGTTGCGACCACATGACATAAGTACGATTAGACGCTTAAATTGCAAGTAAAAGGCTAATCTTTGCAGCCTCCTACAGCTGCACGGTTGAGAGATTGGGAACACATTTTGGCCGATATCAACAAATAAGAAAGCTATCACCAATTTTCTTAACGTAGGGGATGTAGCTCAGTGGTAGAGCGTCCGCTTTGCATGCGGAAGGCCCGGGGTTCGATACCCCGCATCTCCACTTTTTTTTCTCTTTTTTTTTTATTGGTATTCTTTATGTTCTTTTTTTTTTACTTCAAAAGTTTGCAAACCGGACATCCTATTCTTCTTTTCTTAAATTTTAATTGTATTTAGAAACAAAGTTTTATAGCTTGGACCCAGTCTCACGCGGTTCAGGTTCACGAATTTTGTATATATATTTATTCAAAAGCAAACAAAAGTAATAACAAACAAAAATAACGACATAAACACAAGAATTTTTGCCATGTTGGTTTTATTTTGCATTTTCAAATATCAAATTACTCAAATTTTCATTCAATTCATCCTCAAATTATTAGAATATATTATATAATATTTATTCATATATAACTATTTACATTTATAAATATCTTTTCGTATAAATAGAATGCATTAAATATATATAGTCTTGTGTTTGAAATCGGTGTCGCCATTAAGCTTTCACCTTCGTCTGAATTTTCAATAAATATAATATATGTGTCTAATTCTCCTATGACTTCATTTAACAAATCCGTGGATCTACCGATTAAAACTAGTGGGCACGTGAAAGTGATTACTGAATTTTTTCTTCTTCTTTCAAAGATTAATGTGACCAACATAATCTATGATAAGTCGTGGTTAGACTGGTGGTGTGGGCTGCGTCGATGTCTCTAAGGTAACGCTAGACTAGATGTACGATAGCAACGGCTGTTTTACCATTGTGGGTTGCGCTGGCGTTTTAGAGAGAACAGGAATAAAAATATAATGAAAACTGATTGTCTTACCTATTTCTGGCGCAACGGACACTTATCGTTTATCTGAGTAAAGTACTATAAACCCGAAACGATAGTAAATATTAAAAAAAAATAGAATCTGAAATACCACTAGAGTGCAAATTCTGATAAGGTTTATCGAAAAGATTCGTTGTCAGTTAAATTGTTTTCAAAGAAGTAGCGACACAGCCTAACTGTTCCAATTGTTTTCTAAGAGGTATCGACACAACCTAACATTACCACCAGGCAAGTCCGTTTAAAACAATAGTTATTCAAGTTGTTTACCATGTTTCAACAGGGCGTATCGCTTGTGCTGTGCACAGTTCGTCACGAAAAAAGTTTGTAATTTTCTCACGTCTTGGTTGACGAAAACGAACATTATCCATTACAGACAATCTATTGTCTACCAAATCTTTTGTACATTGTACATTAGTAAACAGGAAATGTTCATTTCTCCAGCTGTCAATCAAGCTATCTCCTTATACGTGATAGTGGGTGAGGGGGGTGCCAAGGTGTGGCGGGGGTGATGGTTATTCGTGGTTAGATACTAATGTCTATTGTTTGTATATACATACATCTGGATGTTATCAATTTGAACTACACACAATACATTGTATTGATGGGCTAAAATCTCGATTAGAGTGATTGCAATAAACTCAATGAATAAAAATAGAAATCTATTGAGACAAGGCAAAGGATTTAAGATTGATACCTTTTACGATGTCTGTTAAAACTTCAAACTTAAGAGTGCTATCCTTTTCATGCAATGAAAACTAAGGAACAATTCGAAATCTTTTTTATCATTTTTTCACTTGAAGAAACGCAGCTATCTTCTTCACCAAAAAACTCAATGCAAATTGTATTCAATTCAGTCATTGAAGCTCTGAAGTGTACTTCAATGGCTATTAATTCTACTGATATTTTTTATGTAAATATTTTTCAGAACAGTTTACTGTAATCACTCTATTCGTTCTAGTGATAATTTTGTAGATATTTTGAGAAAGATGAAAACTATTACAACACAAATAAAATATTGCGTGACATGTTTTCTTCCTTCTTGAAATATCAATCTATTTTTATATTCTATATAATAGTCTATTATAATCAATATATTATTAGGTTAAAATTGTAATAATAATGATCTAATAGTGATATACTATATATATACTATACATATTTCATATTATATTATTTTGTAGATTACTATATATATAATCCTATTTTCAACGTAGCAAACAAGCTCTTAAGAGTTGTGCGTCATCTCCGATGCTGTTGTCAAAACGAGTGAAATAAATAACTTTTTGTCATTTCATATAAAGCTTTAAATAACGAGAATAATAAATATAGTGACAAGTAATTCGTACGCGCAGGCGTACAAGGTCTCTGCCGCGTCAAAGTCGTCAATTACCCACAATGTTTTGTGGGCTTAATATTATTACTAAACTAGAATAATATATGACAAAGACCACAAAACAGTCTCGGTACTTTTACACAAAAAACTCTAACGAAACAAGTTGAAGTGGCAAGAAACGCGTGGAATGAGAAGAGGAGAGGAGAAACGGGACTGCCTTGTCTCTCCCCATTCCTGCTCGTCCTTTACGTGACTCGAGAAAACTTCCTCTCATTTCAAGACGTTTTCGTGTAAAAGTAGGAACTATCTTATGATCTAAATATAATTTAAATTCATTAAAATACAACCTAGTTACCGGCGTCTTTTAAGGTAAACGTATATCCATTAAAAGAACAGCCTTTTGTCCTCTTCCAGTCTTTGATGGTTGCTTTATATGACCTGATCTCTTTGATCCAATAAACCACTTCGGGTTGTAAACTGACTTGATCTGTGTGAAGCCTAAGTACTGGTCTTCTACAAACAGACATCGGTTGGATTTATAAGTCTGAGTCTGAAAGAAACAAATTTAATAATAAATAAACAAATCATTGATCATATACTAGACATATTAGTGCTCTCGTCGATCAACCTCAGCTTGGATAGAGTGTAATATATTCTTTAGAATTCGACTACGGTCCGTGGAATTTTCACGTGTTGCAATTATTTGATAAGACCTTTATTTACCGCGAGCTGTAGTCAAATTCTAAAGAATATATATTCTCCTCCTTCTGGATATGCCAGTAGCCCAGTTTAATTGGACAACCTCTTTTGAAAGCGGTGTATGCAGTATGAGAACAGTCACGTGATAGGTGCAGTGGGTGTTAATACAAACTAGACCACAAAAAGGCTGAGATTGTTGCGGGTTTTTGTCTCCACGTTGAGCCATTTAGTGTAATCAGTGCTAAAATGTGTTTGTGATTGGCAGAATTGGCGGCGTACTTTAGGCTTGGAGAACACCCACGGTCTTTCTCCGTCTTAGTAATTAAATTTTGCCTAAACACACACACAAAAATTATTGACATCCGTATAGCGGTTGATAAATTATTACGCAAATGGATTCTCCTTCGATCGGATTAAACTTTGGCAAAAACAAACAAACAATATGTGTTTTTGGGATAAAATAACCGGACATTCAACTTGCGATTTAACTTATTTAAAAATGACAATTTTGAACTAATTATCCTGACTTGCCAATTTTAAAACCATATTCGATGATACAGTTTGATAGCCTAATGCACTCTTATGAATACTACTTGTTTTTCGGATTTCATTCCATTTTCGCCAAGCCTAATGTAAAAATCTGGATAAAAATAGCAGTTTTAAAAGGATTATATCTTGAGTTGCCAATTAAGATAATGAAATCATTTGAAAGTTATGTTGTCAGGAATTTAACACCAGATAACATAGACTATGATATGCAGTGACCTTTTTCACTCACCTCTAAAACGAGAGTCCCATCCTTCGTATTGACACAAATAAAGGAATTTTCTTGCTCGGCTTTGATGCTTATGTGTCCTTTAATGTTGACAGATTCAAGAATCATCACCGCTGCAATACAAATCAAACACGTGTTAGTAAAATACTACAATCAAAAAGCACTATTAGAAACCAAAAGCGTGTGGCGCTCTTCAAAGCGTAACGTTGAAATATCAGAAAATGAAAAAAACGCCAAATTGACACTTTTGGACAGGATCTGCGGAGACAGAAGGATTTTCCTTGCTTAATGTCACTCAATCTTTTGACTTTTTACAGCTTCTACAAATACCTCCATCAATGTAGATATTACAAGTATTTAATAATGGTTGTACGTTAAGGGTAAGCTATATTGGGAAAAGTAATATAGGACGACCTGGTCTTTGCATGCCCGCATGCACCAGTGAGTGAGTCTCAGCAGAGCTTCAAAACAAAACTTTGTTTCGCAAATACACCGTTTAAAGAGTCAATGAATATTCACTATATGGAATGTATGATGTTTGGTTTTACTTTATAACTTAAAAGTTATCAGTTTTGATAAGATAATTAATTTCCCGCCCAAAAAAAAAACACTTTATCTGGAATCAGTATAACTGATTTGGTTTTATATAAACCAAGGTAGAAGGCGCGTTTTTGTGTCAATTTCCCGCTATAACTGATAGTACCAATTATTTTATCATTAAGTTATCAATGTCAAATGGTTATCTGAAATGTTTTTTTTAGTCGTGTTTGGAAAGTTTACCCGCCAAAAATGAAACCGCCGCACAGTGTTGTATGGCGCGTGTGTGGATCAATTACCCGCCAAAAATATGAAAGACAGCGTTGTTCGTGGTTCTCAGAAGAGGTTACAGCGTTGCAGGGGAGCGTACGTTGATTTCGTGTCTGAATAGGACAACAGGGCGAGCAAGCTAAAGGATCGTAGTTGGTTTTACGAGATAAGAAATTGTCTAATGATAACTCCCGGTCGGGTGGTATGTACCGATTAAAGACCACAAGGTAGACCCTGGCTTAGGCCCCCTTATCAGGATCTCAATTGTTCACATACTGAGAACCAGAATACAATTAGTTAATAAACTCGTTGATCTGAGAATAGTGACGTCCTAACAAAGTCCATTGAAAGCTTTTAAGACTGACGGTCGACAGAGAAGCAGTTGCTTCTAGAATCTTCTGTTCAAAATGAAAGAATCGAGATTGGAAAATATGTCAACTTGTCTAGTAGTTTTTCTTGTATATACTCTAACATTATTATAACGACTTCTAACTACTTAAGGAGCCAAATAAACATTTTATAATTCATTTCGAAGCTGTTTGTGTTTTGAAGTTGTTTTTGCAGACAGTTCTTTCATGCATGGAATATTTGGGATTTTATTGTGTTGTTTTGAAACCATCTCCTGAGTGGCGTGCACCGTTATCGTTGGTACCTTTACATGATCAAATATGGCTATACGACATGAACGATTAGGTGAAGATAATCAACTCCGCGTGGGGGCAGTACGTTATTCCACCTAGACTACTACACAAGACAAGATTTACGATTCCTTGGCAGAACCACTTGACAAAATCTACAACTACAGACAATGAACTCACAACTGTGAATTTCCAAAACTGGGAAAACGTTCCGTTTTAGTCTCAAGCGCAATAGTTGAAAAGCGTGTCCAGAGAAAAGACGTCGCTTCAACTGATCCGAAATCTTGGTTAGCCTGTATTAAATTCCAGATAACCTTAAGTTAAATAGCTACAAATAGTTCTTCCAATATCGTGCCACGGAACTTAAAGTTTTCGGAAACGCTGCTCATGATAAGAGCACAACCGTGAAAGATAATTTTCAAAAAAGGTTTTTCGAGTGAATACTTCTTTTTCTCACGAGCGTTACATGATGCAATTTCTGCGCGGTAATGAAGTGATTAAGACTGACCTATCACGAGTGTAGCTCATTGAGCTCAAGCCGCCTTTCGGCGCTAGAAGCATTGACAAATCCATGCCACAATCAAGGGTTCTAATACCCCGATGAAGGTGATTTCCTGACCCAAAAACCGTGTGAATTTTTTTGATAGTTTATGAAACATTAACGCAAAGTCGCGCGCCGAGGAGAGAACATTTCTCAAATAATTTCGCGCATTAAACGACAATCATTAATCTTAACTCCCACAGTCTCGACATTATTTGTTTGAAAACTGCAATTTTTAAATGCCAAAAATTTTGAAAAACACGAAAGAGGTTAAAAAAGCTGCTTCAGTTTAAGGAACGCTACAATGAAATCATGATATAAAGAATAATCACATCTAGTATAGTCGCACGTACTTATAAAGTTAATTTTACAAAATAGCAAGTCTTGTCAACATTACTGCAATCTCTACAATTCTTCTTTCAAATCAAAAATTGAGAAAGGCTAGGTGCTGATGGTCGCTCCCCCCAAAAAAATATTTAATATTCACGAATAGTTAATAATCATGTCGATGTTCAGACTTAACTCACCAATACTACGCAAAGAGTCCTTCGCAAATATTTGTTTAAAATCAACAATTTAATGACACTAATTAGATATTCACACTGATTTGGCCCAAAAGTGATAATCACATTAAATCAATACAGTGTGCACAATACGGTGTTAATATAGTTAACGCCTGGCAAGTTTTTATTCTTGAAACGCAGAAAAATCCCGAAATGTTCCCAAAATAGAGCAATAGTATTAAACACTTGAAATACTGTTAGTTCGAGACATCTTTTATGGCAATGAAGTGTTTAGTCGTGCGCCCTTCCGACGAAAAATAATGCATTTTATGGAAACTGTTCTTCAGCTGCCCTCACTGTGCTAAGAATAGCGAAATCTCGTTTAATAAATGCAACCTCGTTGAGACAAACGAGTCATTACGTTGAACTCAAATCCTTAATCTTTGAACGCAAAACGGAAAAAACGGAAATTTTAAGAAATCCAATAAATACAGAAATAACAACACTGCAAATTAGGTGTAGTTTCAAAACAAATAATAAATAATTGTCTTTTAAAGTTGGAAGTGAAACTACTTTTGTGTTATTGTTTTCTAAACTGATTGAATCCGGATACAGCCAGGGAAGTCAACATTATTATCGCTGTCTGCAAAGCCCTCGATGTGTGCGGTTGGTCTTCTAAGAGTGACCAGTGAGTCAATCGCTTTAGGGGCACAAGGTGACGAGAGCACTATTTCGGCCCTAATTGATCAGTATTGAGCGGGACGTTTTGTGAAATACAACCTTTAACTACTGCCCTGGTTGACAAACACACGAAAGTGTTTCGATCACCGTTTTCTGGAAGACCTTCGTGGTCGCATCAAATTGACAGTTGGAATTTCCTCATGTTGATGAAACAAACTGACCGTGTTTTGAGTCACGCATTCATGGCTTTGAATTATCAACACTACGCTTTGGTTTCTTGCAGATTAAATCTAATTACACTCAAAACTACTTACTGCTAGGGTCGCTTTTGGTCCCAGAAAAGTCAATCTTAGAGCCCACCACTCGTAAATGAAAGCCACTGTTTAGAGAATAAATCCAAACTCTTTGCGAAACAGAAAAGCCTTCCAAATTGTTCCCGTTCTGAAAAAAATAAATAATTACTAGTTAGAATAATAAATAAACATGTATTCCATATACATTCGCAAAACAAGCGCATGATGTAAGACTCCAACCAAACGAAAGTTCGTGAAATGTCTCTTTCTAATTGAGTCAGCAGTTTTGGAGTTTCCTTGCACGGTCAGCCGAGTCGATAGATGTTCTAATCACCCCGTACGATAAAATAACAGATAAAATAATACACTTATGGCTATCAAGCCCGTAGAACATAATAAACTTACCACTAAGAAGCTAATATCCCGGCCTTTGATAGGTGCTCCTGAAGCACTGCAAATCAATGCACAAGTTAAATCAAATTTGAAAACTAAAATAAGCAAGCTGTAAACAGGAATAAATATGGCTGAGCGAGCAGTTTACGCGGGCAGAGACGAATCGGCTCCTTTGTGTCTCTTAGTGCGTGAATAATACAATTGGACTTAAAATGTGTACAATGTACAAGCTTGTAATGTTCATAAATCTCGCTGCAGGGAACTGAAGCGAGATAAAATTCAGCGGTCTACTTGGATAAACTTTGATTGAGGTCATAGCGATAGTGACTAAATTACGAAGCAAACTAAAAACGCATTCAAGGTCTCTGGTTTAGCTACAACCAAACTTACCTTAGAATATAGACAAGTAATAAAATAATAGAGTACATCCACGATAGTCCAATCATTTTTGATTTCGTCTTGTAAGAGCACAACGTTGGCTTGTATACTTTATGTAACTGAGAAGCCTGTAGATCGCTCTTGTTTTTTATAGTCATGCCAGCCCACGGCACTGCCTTAGACATTTACCGCAGGATGTTGTCGATGAGTTTGAGCCAACACCTTCAATCTGTGCGAGAGAATTTCCGCCACAATTGGAAGTATATTGAAATCAGGCTACGTATTCACGGTTTGGGGGATTCACCATTACTTGTTCATACCGAACATTTCAAAAAACCGGCTACGCTAAATTAGGATCAGGTGCACTTGCGCGACCCGGATATGAGATTCCAATTGATGCGAGGTCGTATTTCAACTGGCTGGTGTTACACTTTACGATAATCATAACGACTTCACAAAAAGGCCCTTGGTGACGTCAAGTGATTAAAACACATCGAAAATAGACTGAAATTACTTCAATTTTAATAATCTAGCAATACTCACATAATTCTATTAATTTGAACGATTTATGGTGGTGATCAAAACAGACAGCAAATGTTTCGTAAGAACCATAAGATCAATTGTATATATTATTAATTAAATGCCGCAGAAAAACCGAAAACAATTTTGAGTTGTGAGCTCAAAGTATTTTTTTTTTTTAATCTAGCTACGACATTGGCTGATATAGAGGAATAAGCAGTACAAAAATAGAATAAAACTCTTTTGAATCAAGGAAGCTAATAATCCCTTAAGCTGCAACATATTATGCTTTTCATTTTTTACTCTCGAACAAATCAGTTACGACAGTTCATTGACGTAACATCGACGGACGCTATCAGCCAATCAGTGAAGTCAGCGCTGTGGCGGGAAAAAAACAGGAAGTGACAGCAAATTTCCCGCTTCCCACCCACCGTCGTCGACTTCGTCAAAGAACGTGCCGACTTCGGATCGTATTCGGTTTACGAAGTGAACCCGGTGCATTGTCGAAGTCGCATTTCATCACGAAGTTGCTAGTCGTTCTCATGTTTTAGTATAGTAGGCGTGTTCCACGTTCTTCCTTCCTGAATGGAACCAGTTTTAGCTTTGTGTCTACTAATATGCTTAAAGAGTTGTAACGAAGTTGGTAGGAGTCAGGAACGGCTTATCGTATAAACAGTGTATTTCAAGACGACTTGAGCCAAAACTTCGTCCTATAAATAACAGGCGGGACTTTTGTAGAGATTATACTAATTGCAAACTATATTAACAGCTAACTGAGTGGATTATTTTGTACAATACTTTTATACGGTATTATTTGGTCTACTTGATAAGTTTGTTCAACTGAGGATATATTTAAGTAGTGTTTATAGTTATAAATCAGCTTAGAGCCGGAAAGAAAAGATAAAGTCAACAAATTGATTTCAGATAAACATTTTATGAGTTTTTCAACATTTTTGGACGCGCTATAACATTATAACCCCTATTATCAATATCCTCATCCCTGTTATATCATCATCCCTATCCAAAAAAAAGTTACAACATCATCATTATAATAATAATCAACAACATCATATTTTCGCTATCCTTTTCTAATAATAAGAAGCCAAATTATCTCATACTATGTCCTTCAATTATTTTCCCGCCAAGACAAGCATTAGTTCCTCTTTTTCTCCAAAAGACAAAAGACTAATTTGCATACTGATATATATTTAAATAAAACTGACAAGATGACAAACGTACATTTCAGTTTATTGAAACAAAACGAAAGCACATTACTATATACAGTTTTTCTACAAATATAATAAAATAAATTTACTGATAACACTTTTAAAATAGCCAGCGCCGGGGATAAAACCATGTCGATTGCTTCGAAAATGTTGTACAATTCTGAAATAATCACATATTGATCAAACGTTCTAAAATGAATAAAACGTTTGTCCATTCAGCGGTTCGAAAATTTCACAGATAAAAAATTGATCAAACGTTCTAAAATGACTCTTCAAACAAAATAAATTCCGATCAAAGGTATTCCAAAAATACAGTTCGAACCACTATTTGTCAATTGCTTCACAAAGTTTGTACATTTCTGAATTAAGCATGATCAAAGGTTCCAGAATGTTTACTTTAAAAGAGGAGCGCCAATATAGCTACGATTATTCCTGATTTACCTTGTTTTACTCATTACACCTTCCCCCGCGAAACAATTTCAGCCGTGGTATTTTTATTGTTCGTTGTGATTGCGTGACGTCAATGTCTACGTACACAGCCCACGGTCTGATCGATGGATAACCTTTAGACTATTACAGTACAACAAGTACGGATGGATACAATTATGTGAAATATTTCAACTATGTCGTTTTTATTTTATTTCTTAACGTAATCGAGTGAGTTGGCGCAATCTGAAAAGGAATAAGCTTTTTTATTTTTATTATCGTCATCATAATGATTATTGCTGTAGCCTACATAGCTCTGCTCTGGGCCTGAGAGTGGGAGGGGAAGGGGAGCTATTCAAGTTAAGTCCTTCTCTCCGTCCTATACCCCATCCCCCCCCCCCCCCCCCCTCCCCTTGAGAGAGCCTGGTTACGCAGGCTATTATTGCTGACATTTTTTGGATAGGCGTACCATCTCAGTGTAGTATTATTTGAATGATAATATTTACATACACCTACTTGCAAGAACGTTGTCGGCTGACTTTTGTAGTTTAGTGGGAAAGAAATTGATTAAATGACAAAAGAAGAGTTATAAATACAATTACAACTCTGTCTTAGTAGAAGCTCAGATTTATAATGTAGCTACGTTTTTTCAAATTTACCATTTCACAAAAAATCATATTTATAGATAGTGTCGTTATTTTGTTCTTATTATATATTTTTATTATCAATATTAATATATCAATGTTAAATACCTTTAAATATGTGTATTAAAAATACATTATTATCATTATTGTTGTTGTTGTTATTATTATTATTATTATTATTATTTATTGTTATTTTCTATTATTATTGTTATTGTTATTAAAATTATTATTATAAATAGTGATACCTTGATTATGATATCATTAATATCATTATTATCATTTCCATTGTCCTCGTTATTGCTTAATATGGTAAAATTCTACAAACCCATACGTAAAATAATTATTATAAGAGTTCTCCATTGTTATAACAGTTTATAAGAAAGCCAATAAAATGTATGACGTCATACCTTCGGCAAGATAGTCTGTTGATTCGTCGGCCATTTTGAAGTTGGATTAGAGGTTTCGGTGTCGACAGAACTCAATACATTTATCATTGAATTGAAATGTGAACACCTTGAACACGCCGATATAGTCCACAGTAGAACAAAATACGTTTGAAAAGCTTTTTGGATGTTTTAATGTTTATCGATACAATTATCTTGAATACAATTATTATTATTTATTATTTATTTAACAATTCGCCAAGGCAGGTAAGATTACAAAAGAACATGACGTCCCCTACTAGGTAAAATTACCCATCATCATCATCATCATCATCATCATTATCATGAATACAATTACTGTTATTATAATAATAATAATAATAATTATTATTATTATATTATTATTATTATCAATACAATTATTGTTATTATTATTATCATAGGTATAGACATCGTCGTCATTCGTCAGACATATCAGAGGATTTACTCTCCGTTATGTCAAAAGCACTCAGTTTCATCCCTTAATATTTTTCCTTTTATATTTGATTGCCTATTTTCATTATTGAGTAATAGAATCAGAGTTAATATATTCACTGTGGTAGAATCTTTACTTTACTTTGGCTTTTCCATCATTGGCTCATTAAAGTCATTTTCACCATCATTAATAAAAGTCATTTTCGCCATCATTGTCTCATTAAAGTCATTTTCACAATCATTGTCTCATTAAAGTCATTTTCACCATCATTGGCTCATTAAAGTCATTTTCACCATCATTGGCTCATTTAAGTCATTTTCACCATCATTGGCTCATTAAAGTCATTTTAACCATCATTAATAAAAGTCATTTTCGCCATCATTGTCTCATTAAAGTCATTTTCACCATCATTGTCTCATTAAGGTAGTTCCGGACTCTTGCTACTGCGCATCTATTTCGCGCATCTCGTTTTCCATCATTTATTTGCGGTTTTTTTTAAATTTATCTAAATAATATTTTAATTTGAATCCTTATCTATAACTTAAGAAAGTATTATGTCATTTCATGCAACTTTCGAGGTAAAATGGGACATTTTTCGAAACATGCTCAGATTTTCACTACCTGACAAGGTCGCTGTTTTGTCTCAAAACAACAAATTTACAACTTTGTAAAAATGAAGAGATAAAATATAATTTTGATGTCTTTAGTCGTAAAACTAATACAAAATAGGTTTTAGGGTTTCTGGAGATGACAAGGATAATTTGACAAGTTTCAAGCAGATGTTTAAAGTACTAGAACCCAGTCCCGCGCGGACCGTTACCGTGTTTTTTGACAACAAAAAATGGATTCTGTCGCTTATAACTCGCCTATTAGTACGGTGACCCCCAATTTGTTTCTTTTTATTCAAGACTGCATTTACTATTCTTACGATTTAGAATAAAAAATGAAATATTCATTGATTTGATTTTCTGAAATTTTACAAATGCTACAACTCTATTCACATGTAGGGTGCGTAATTGGAGTAGAATTGTGCCTCTATGGTTCACTTATACCCATATATGGAAATGATTCAATGATTTTTATGACAGGAAATGTTAGATAACCCTTAGATCTATCGTTTGATATAATATTATGCTTTTCCTAGCAGAATACGTTCGCATTCTATTGACTGCTTTGAATAGGTACTTATGAGCAAATCACCGCAAATTATTGCAAATACCTACTTTTACTATATCTTATAACTCTATAACCAATACAGTGACCCCAATATTTTTTCACGTTTTTTGACTTGCCGAACAATGATCTATAAATGACAGGATTTATAAAAAAATTCATTGAAGAAATCCAAGTATCCGATACTACCTTAAAGTCATTTTCTTATTAAAGTCTCATTTTCTCACTTAAGTCATTTTTGCCATCATTGGCTCATTAAAATCTGTTTTACTGTCAAGATTGTAATCCGCTTTATTAGTATAAAGATCACCAAAGAAGACAACAATCACCCAATGTATATCAGCCACAATGATAACATATTAAACATCAACATTCCTACCGAACATGAAAAAACGTACCCCTCCCTCTATCATTCCCACCCTTTCCCCCAAAAAGGATAGAATACACTAATACAAAGTCCAACCTTAGCGAATATTTTCTCGAGTATTCGCCGAAATTTCGCCGAACTATTTACTTCCTCAAATAGTCACCATTCCTGAAATACATATTTGGAATAGCTTTTCTATGACGTCATTATACTGCGCGCAGTCACTACTTTTCCCTCCGGAATCCGAGTTTCTTAAAACTTATTTTTATCGGAATGCTGAAGGAAGAGTACAGGGGCTGGCCGCAGTCTAATGACGTCAAAATGGTCTAATTACCTTTTCCGAAATAAACTAGTTTGACAAACTTTCACGAGCGTAATTAGCGAACTATTTCCTTCTAGATTAGTCTCAATGGAATATTTTTATTAGCATATAAATAGCAGTGTAAACATTTTTAACATTCTAAAGAAAACCTATAAACTTTCTCGATAGTTTTCTGTTACCGATTGTTTTATTCCTAAACCTATAACTGATATCTAGATTCAATATTTGAATTTGTTTCCTTCAGGTAACACATGAAAACAATATAGCTTTATCCGATTTTGCCCATGCAACTATTTGATTCTCGAATTATATTTGAAATATTTTCTTGTTGAAATAAAGGGTACTTTCCCTTTTTAAATGTATTTTTCTCAAGGAAATAGCATGAATTTGATAAATATTTTTGTTGTGGCGTCTGCAATGACAAAGCTACCGAAGTGCTAAGCCCTAAACCGTCTTCGAGGTTGGCTAGTGGTTTGTGATGTGGTATTTAAACCAATGACGTTATTTGTTAACCAGAATACTGGTGCACACTTCCTTCTAGAGTCTATTTTAGTATTTTATGTCTAAATTGGGTCCTAGACAATCTATTTTCAGCTATGCTTGAAGCTTCAATCGGCCCGGTTAAAAATATTTTAATTGTGAAACATGACAAAGAAAATGAGTAATGGACGGGCCATTTATTATTTTAAATAAATATCAAGCAAGGTCTCCATCCTAAAAAAAGTACAATGTTTAGCATCAAAAACAGTAAACAAATATCGAGCGAACGTATAAAAAAATATCCTGCCAAAAACTTAAGAATGAAAAAAAATATTGAGCAAACTCAATCCCCCCTTCCCCCAACACAACTGAATATTATCCATATTAATATCCATGGTCCGTCCCTAACGACAATAATGGCAAAGATAACAATAATAATACTTGTATATTAAATACAATGTGATCGTAATCATGGTAGTGTCGACAATAAGGGAGGGGCAATTTGAAGAGGATGCTTTAAATCACCCTAATGACATATGGAGCAACGTCTAGTTACCGTGCAACGTCAAAAACGGCAAATATAGAATGCTGGAGCTTATTCATTTATTCAAATTTATTCAAATTAGCATTCTAGGTCGTTTTATATTCATAATTGTATTTTAAATCAATTCAATATATTTTAAATAGTGATTTTATAGATTTTAGCCTTCTTCAGTCCATGATTTAGTATTATATTATAATCTAATTAATACAATATTATATTTAATAATGTAATTGTGTAGCTATATTTAGTGATAACGCTTATTTTATATCATTTATGTACTGCACATTAGATCATATACATATGTATTTTGCGCATTATAAGTATACAAATTATTATTATTATTGTTATTACTTATAAACAAACATCGAACCCTCCCCTTCAATTATCAAATGGTCCGTCCCTAAGTACGACGACAATGATAATGAACGGGGCAACTAAAATAATCTTAGAGCGAGGATTACGATCGTAGTGATATCATAATGACAAAGATAATGATAGTAATCATTTCATCGAAATTATATACTTTATATCTTAAGATAGTTTTATCTTTATTAAGTGCTAAATTAAAAGCGGCATACACCTATTTCAATTAACGTTGTCTATCTGGAATGGTTGATCTGAGACCGATAGGAATTGTGGGAGCTCGTTAAACTGCAAATGCACTACTATAACATTGCTTGAATATTAATGTTTACTTCTGAAATACTGTTATCTGTAATTCAGCACCATTCAAGTGTGATTAAAACAATGCATTTTGAATTGAATGAACTCCCACAATTCCTATCGGTCTCAGATCAACCATTCCAGATGGACAACGTTAATTGAAATAGGTGTATATTAGATCTACGATATAATTCAGTCTGCACCATCGCCCAATGTCCAAACTGAAGACAAACGATAAACTTTTCTCTTATCTCAAAAACTTTTATCCGCGTTATCATAATGATATCATAATAACAATTTTTTTTAAAACTATTTGGCGTTGTATAGAATGCATGCGGCGAAGATCCTAGAGAAAGGTTCAAAGGACCTATCTTATTATAAATGGTTTCGCCGACCGCCATCAATTCCATGAATTCCATAAGTTCTTGATGGAATTCACCGAAACATGTGATATCAAACAAACAATTATATTAATTCTTTGATAAACCCGGGCCACCCAAAAAGTCTATTTGAACAGCCATTTTCTTTTTTTTGTCACTGAGCGCTTTAACTATGACGTCATTATTGAACAAGATGGCGGCCGTTAGGTAACAGCACGATACGAAGTGTCGTGTGCCCTTTTCTCTGTCATGAAGATCTTACCACCCAAGTCGATAGAACTCCCAGCGATAAGAATATGAAGGGGGAATGACTTGTTTTGATTTGTAATTGAAAACTTATATTGCTTTATGATGCGATGATCGTCGGCGGATAAACTAAGCTAAAAGATAAACTAAAACGCAATAGCCCCTTCACAGTTCCCTGCCGCCATCTTGAAAAGTAGCCGGGCCTTTGCATCGAAGCGAGACGAACATTGATCTTACACTGATAGAGACACGTGGATAATTGTCCGGCAAGGTGTTAAAAGGTATTTATCATTGCAGGCTCAACGTTCGTTGATTCAAAGGCCCGGCTACCTTTTAAGATGGCGGCAGGGAACTGTGAAGGGGACTATTGCATTAGAACAGCCCGAATTTCGGGTCTTCAAAGTGATTCGAACCCATGACAGCGGTACAGATTAACATATATTGTATTATAATTAACAATAATAATAATAATAATAATAATAATAATAATAATAATAATAATAATAATAATAATAATAATAATAATAATAATAATAATAATAATATTGATGGCTACTTTGAAGTAGCTATACGATTGTAAAATAATAATAATAATAATACATATATTTTATTACTTTTATTCGACCTATGTAGCTAGGCAATTAACTCTAGATATCTTCTATTTATTTACTTACGAACTACACCAATCCCACATTACAGTTCCAAACAAGGCGCCATGTGACTTCGCAGTTTAACAATATTTGCTTAATGTTTGCGCATGCGTACTTAGGCGACATTTAATGACGTCATAACTAAAATCCCAGCTAATGTAAACTGCATGATATGCGCGTGCACAGAGGTAAAAAAAGAAGTCGTAATGACGACATAATAGTAATTGCAAAATGACGTCATAAACATGGCGCCATAATGCTACAATGATGACATCATAATCGAGAGCAGCTAGTAAACAATTGACGAGAACCAATTTGACAACCAACAAGCCATGTCAGTCAAATGTGTGTGCCTGGCTATATTGATGATATTCAGTTGCACAACGGCCAAGATCATCGAGGGTCACGTGCATGCCTCATCCAAATGGTCTGTCATCAGTAGGTTTGTTTTTGCAAAGGAAAATGGTCGGCTAGATTACAGTGTGACCTTTCCATTCACGAACCCAGTATGCAGTCCTAAAATAGCCTTCTACTATAGTGATACCTGGCGTAATGTCTACCCTCATCCCAACATGGAATGCGCTACGAAAATGACCTACGCCTCGTTGTCACACAAGGTTTTAGTATAGACTGTACTTGTATATGTGTATTAGCTCATAATGTGTATGATTGTATAAGCCGCATGCTTTGTATCTTAAAGGATTAGCTTAGGATTAGATTATATCTTATATTAAAGGATTGATTATCTAGAACGCGTTATAAAATAACACGAGACATCAAATGCGTTTTATGCAGAAGTCCGTACATACTTATAACCGTTAGCACCACATTACTAACATATGCAATAACTAATTCGGTTATTTTGAGTAGATGTTATTCATTCATTCATTCATTCATTTATTTAATTGCCTGCTGTATTTATTTCTGGGGTTCCTTTGTAATTCTGAACATTGATCATGGCCCGACAGGACTAGTACAAGCAAGAAAAAAAATCCCTTCAGCTCCTTACTCGTTTCAGCCCCCTTCGTTCCCAATACATTTCGAGTAGTGAGTTGGTGCAGAAAAGTAACTTTTATTTATTTTTAATGTCACTAACAGGTTGATCAAGCATCCAATACGTCACGTGTCAGCTGCGCAAATCACAGTAATTATCGTCAATGTAGAGGGAGGATAAGCTTCCTTCCCATGATTCACCGCTGGTGGTTTTTGGTGCTGAGCTTTTGTGACAGCGGCGGTTCGCTTGATGTCAAATACGAGTTCACTATCATGGACGGGAGTTCCTGGGAACGACATGTTTCCGCCGAGGATTCGCACATGTTTCTCTTCACTGTCATCTGCCTTGCTATTTTAACGATAGCTTTAGTCATTGGTGTTAACTTTGGAACTCAATTAGCCATGTCCCGTTTTCTGCATAGCCCTTACAAAACCTTCCTGGTCGGGCTGGTTTGGGAAGAATGCGCGTTGGTGCTTGAAACAGGCTATTACTTGGAGTATTTTCAAATTGGCACACAGATGCCCGCTGTGCAGGCCGTGGGCTCACTTTTCCACGCAGCCAGTGAAATACTGTTCGTGATTTTGTTAATTCTGTTGGCAAAAGGCTTCACCGTGACACGTGGTAGGCTACCGAAATTCACCCAAATAAAGTTAGGCTTATTCACTACCCTATATGGAATTGCCTACGTCATATACTACGTCATAGAAACAAGGAATCAAGACGCAGGAATGTTGAGGAATAGTTTGGACGATGGAGCGGAGGTTGGACTAATAATCTTACGAATGGTTGCGTGGGCCTGGTGCCTATATGGAGTGGTCCAAACCATCGATAAATACCCAGAAAAATGCACATTTTACTGCTGTTTTGGGGTGTTTTTCTCTGTCTGGTTTTTGGTAAAGCCCTGTATAACCGTTTTTACACGATTTGTGTTCGACGATTGGCTGGTTGGCAAAATCATCAAGGGGGCTCACCTCGCCAACTGCATCATGGGATACGCCATATTCCTCCATCTTACAAGACCGACAGCTGCAAATCGTTATTTTCCGTTTCACGTCCGTACAAATCAAATCGATGTCATTACTACATGCGAGAGTGCAGACTTTCCACATACAGAAGACTACTCGAAAATAGACAAAAAGGAAAAAGGAAAACTTGAAGCAAGCTTAACAGATTTAGACAAAGCTGACAGTGAACCTGATGTTAACAAACACGGAACTGTGTCCGTCTGGTTTTCAGGAGCGCATTGCGAATTTGACTACGAGCATGACCCAATTTGATTGTTTCATGTGAGCAGATGAACCTGGTTGTCCAATATACTTGATTTATTTAGTTCTAATACATAATCAATTTTTATAAAACTACAAAACATCCCTTTCAATAAGATAAAAATTTGATAACAATCAAAAGTAGTATTGAAAACTCTTTGTTTATTGTCCGACCGCTGACATGTCAATGACGGTGCAACAGGTGGATTTACAGCGATTCCTAAGAATGTTCTAGAATATGATGGATGAATGTTGTCAAGGCCCTCAAATGACAATTATCTTCAAAACACAGGTAGAGCGAATAAAAATAAAGAGTTTGTAAAAGTTTTGATTAGGGATAAAAACGCTAAAATATTATTTAACCCGAATAAAAACAAATTTAAAAAAATGTTTATCTCAGGAAAGGCAATTCTTTGTTAACGCCGTCGCATATTCAGACTTTGTTTCTAATTTCTTTCTTTATGCATAATAAATTTATAAAAAGCTGCAAAACAACCCTCTCGAACACCTTTGTTTTGATAACAATCGAAAGTTGTATTGAAAAATCTGTTTATTGTCCAACCGCTGACATGTCAATGACGGCGCAACAGGTGGATTTACAGGGAATCCTATGAATGTTCTAGAATATAATGAACGAATGTTGTCAAGCCCCTCAAATGACAATTATCTTCGAAACACATGTAGAGTGAATAAAAATAAAGAGTTTGTAAAAGTTTTGATTAGGAAGAAAGTCAGTTCTTTGTTGACGCCGTTGTATATTCAGATTTTTCTTTCTTTATAAATAATAAATTTATAAAAAGCTACAAAACAACCCTCTCGAGCACCTTTGTTTTGATAACAAACGAAAGTTGTATTTGAAAACTCTTTGTTTATTGTCCGACCGCTGACATGTGAATGACGGCGCAACAGGTGGATTTACAGCGAATCATAATGAATGAATGTTGTTAAGGCTCTCAAATGACAATTGTCTTCGAAACACAGGTAGAGTGATTGTAAACGACCTATTTGAAAAAAATAACAACTGAACCTGAATGTTAATCAAATAAAAAATACATACCCTGACAAATGATATTAAAAATATGGTCAACTTGTGTGTAATTTTAATATACATCGTTGAAAAAGATACGTTTTGGATGTTTTGGACGTTAGTCCCTGGTCGGATTAAAAGATGAGGGATGTACACAAAAGAAATGGAGATAAAGTCCTTATGGTCGTTACAGTTGTTAATACTCCGCCAGTTTCACGTTATCTAGCACCGCTGTACTTTTTGGCAAATGGCGCAGTTGTACAGGGAAAACCTCGATTAATTTGCTGTAAATAAAATATTCAAAGATTTCAAGCAAATCACAAATATATATTATCGCTTAATAATGGAAATTTTGAGTTTTCGCTGAATCGAGGTTATCCCTGTCAAATGCGCCTTTTGTGGAAACAGTACAGCGTTGCTAGAGAACACGAAACTGGAGTATTCCTCACCAAAGTTAGTATAGAAGAAGGACTAAACGTCCAAAACGTCAGTGCGTACGTACACAAAAGAAACAATGGAAATACAGTGTACTATTTTACGATCTTACGGTCGTTTCAGATGATAGTTCTTCGTTGAAGTTACTATAGAAGTATATGTAGAATAGATTGAAAATATTAACGTTTGAAGATAGCAATACTCTAAGTTTCCATTACAGATAGGTCAAAATATTCTACAAAGTTAACTAACAATTTCTTCTATTAACTATGGACAGTATAGAAGACGAAAGAAAAAACGTCCAAACTTTAGTATGTGGTAGTTCAAAAACCACAATGTTACAATGGAGCTATCTATGGATGTACTAGTGCCTTAAATTAATCAGCTAAGTACTTCACAGATTCATTGCAAACACTCTAATTAACACACTAATAGCTACTAGTAGATCTTAATTCTATTGTTTTCCTTTGTTTATTGACCTACTACACACACGATTCAATCAGTTTTCATGCCACCATTGTTACATTTGGTTCACATTTCATAATTAGTGATATCAAAAAACTCTTTCATTCTGAATAGTAAACGTTACCCACAATAGCTTGTGGGTAAATTATTTAATATAGATAGTGTAAAATGCTGTAAAAAAGTAATTAAAAAATTGTCAAAGTGGATTATCTATAAGTGTTACGTGTAAAAATAAGAAAACCTAAATGTAAAACTCTTGTATGTTTACAAAATATCAGTTGTTCAAAAACATGGTTACCTGTTCGCTCCACAAGCAAAAACGAGTTCAAATCAATTGCTTATTTTCTATTACCAGCCGGGTGTAATGTTTGTGTGTTTTTCAGATGCAAATGGAAAAACATTTATCGAATTTACAAGAAAAAACAGTTAAAGCTATTGTTTCTACATCAGTTCTGTTCTACTGTAAACTTCCATCAAAGTTGTTCTTCAATGTGATCTAAGTTTCAAACAAAATTAACTGATGAATTTGAGAGCATTTCAAATAAAACAGTTATACATGTGGCAGTTTATTCAACTCTTAAAATGCAGTCGATAGAATGATTTTCTTTTTTCTCGTGAAATGTTTCTCATTTTTTTAATTTTCAATAACATTTCTTAAAAAGAATTTCAATTACACCGTTATCTGCCCTATCCATTAAAGTCCTTTTTAATAATCGATGTAACTCTTTACTAATTGTTTCCCTTCAATTTATTGTGAGAAACCACATGAAAATATCTAACCGAAGTCTTTAAATATTTATATTATGATCACGAAACTTACAATAGAAGCTCTGATCGTGTTAGTGTTTCAATTAGACATTCTTTAGATTTGCAGGGTGAAATCTACAAGATCTTGTGTACGTTAAACATTGATTTCAATAGCGGTCTCCTAGTTCATGCATAATTTCGACATTACACCGCTACACGAATCTACGTTTAAAGATCAGCAGGAAGTGTTGTATTACACGGGCTACTGGTGATTTGCAGCTGCTACAGCGAGTACTGTGAAAGATTTTGAAGAACCTGTCATTGCAGCATTGTCCATAAACCACACTGTTGGGAAAAGATTAGAAAGAAGTATTCTACTTTATAACACAAGCTACGAGAGTCTAAGAGAGTCTTACATGCAGGTACTGCTGAGAAAGGTGAAAAGATCTGAAAAACTCCTCACTGCTGCAAGGTTTATAAACGAAACAAACGGGCAAAGATAAGGCTACAAAAGTGTGAGAGAGTCTTACATCTACTGCCGAGAAAGGTGAAAAATTCTGAAAACTTCTTACTGCTGCACTGTCCGTAAACCAAATTTTCGGGCAAAGATTAGAAAAAAGTGTTCTACTATAACACAAGCCTCGAGGGTCTGTGAGAGTCTTACATGTAGGTACTGCCGAGAAAGGTGCTGCAAGTGCCATAAACAAGATATACGTGCAAAGAGGGGCAAATAATTATCTATGCTATTGGCTACAAAGATTCTTATTTGTAGAGATTAACCATCAAGAGATCCTCACCGCAACACAGCTGATTGAAAATATTAACGTTTGAAGATAGCAGTACTCTAAGTTTCCATTACAAGTACTTCAAAACATTTTACAAAATTTACTCACAAGTTCTTCAAAACCCTTCGAGTAAATCTTACGGATTTTTTTAAATATTATCGTTCACAATGGTACAAGATATTCCTCAAGTGCCAACACTTCAATCCCTATGTATCAGCTACATGAAAAACTCCAAGAACTGCCATCAATACGCCTTATCAGTGAACAGTGGAGAGGTCGCCCACGAGATTTTGTATAACTCAGAACTTAAAGTATCTAGCTCGGTGTTTTGTATTCAAACAAGACGCACGATGAAGGACGGTCTGTACCAGCGTGGAATAGCGTGCGGATATGACGTACGTAGACGCTTGTTTCTACTTGGTACATTTGAAGGTTGTACATGTTATGACCCCATAGGAATAGCAGAATGGTCGGGGGCAATACACATGAAAGGTAAGCAATACATTGGTTCCTCTATTAAGCAGTCACCCTCGGGACCTCCAGAGTGGCCGCTTAATAGAGGTTGGCCGCTGAATAGAAAATAGAATAGGAATAGATTTGGGACTTTTTATTGTGGCCACCTAATAGAGGGTGATCGCTTAATATAGGTACCACTGTAATTCCAAGTGATTGAGCAAGAATTTGAAAATTATTCTTTAATGAATAGCACAAATAGAGATTAATACAAGAGCGCGTGGAGATATGCAATATATCTTCGAGTGTTCAACTCGATATCTCACGAGTGAGCGCAGCGCTTTACATCAAGAAATTATTTCAAAATGTTAAAAACAAAGACACGTGTGCCAAATAGAAATACCAACATTGGACACATGTGTGATACGATTTGATCAGTGTGCGAAATCCCTATAAAACACTGTATGTTATATCATAAAAGGTTTTCATAACCCAGTTTTGAGATGCTCATTGCGCAGTGTCTGGATAGTGTGCAATCTTTCTTATACAAAGGAACTCAGCTCTGGAATAGACTACCAACTGAACTAACTAAACTAACGAGCTCACACGCATTCAAATCACTGATTTATTCACATTTATAGGATATGCCTTTCTCTGTCTTGCATTTATTTTTTTTAATTTTGAGGGCTTCCATGGTTAACAAATTACTGTTAAATAGGTGTTTTCTCCATCTTGAAATAAAGTTATTATGTGATATATTATTTTGTATTTAGTACAACCCATGGTAAGGTATGAATGCAAACAACAACAAACAATAGAAACACCACGGGTTTTATCTTTACTCTTTGACTAATGTACCTATAATTGAGGCTTACACTGCACAATAAGGAACGCGAGCAGCTGTCAGTAAATAGAGATTTTATATGTGTTTCATTTTAGTTCATTTTGTTCATATTATATATCAAATATTTTCTTTTTCATACAAAGTCTTGTTTTTTATTTATCATCTTTGTTTCACTGATTTAAAGTTTAAAAAAGTTTAACAAGTCTTTCTTTTTTTTTACAGATATAGTAGAAGTTATTAGCAATCATCTTTTAAACTACACAAGTTGGAAGGGAAGTCATCGCAATCTCTGCGAACCGGAAGACATGCCATACAAACAAACCCTTTATATCTATCAGGTCATCGCAAGATGGATAACAAAAAACAATGATTTGTTTGGACTGAACCTATCACGAGAATTCTTGGACATGGCAAATTGTAAACTGGTTGAGGTACCCAGAGTCCATATAGGGTTCATATGAATACATGGGAAGCAATTCCTGGAAATGGCACATGGTAAACTGGTAGAGGTACCCAGAGTACACATAGGGTTCATATGAATACATGGGAAGGAATGCCTGGAAATGATACATGGTAAACTGGTAGAGGTACCCAGAGTACACATAGGGTTCATTTGAATACATGGAAAGCAATTCCGGGAAATGGTACATGGTACCCACAGTACGCAAATTGAACATTTGAAAATATGAGAAGTAATTCTTGGAAATGGTACATGGTAACATTCTACAGGTACCCCTGTACGTATATGATACATATGATTACATGGGAAGGAATTCCTGGAATTGGTTCATGATAAACAGTTCAGTAGAGGTACTCCCTGTTTGAATAGGATACTTATGAATATATGGAAGGGGGTATGAAAAAATAACTAACATGACGTAATTCAAAATAATCAAAATCAAAATAAATATGAAATTTTAATTCTTAACAGAAAAGTATACATTGCACCAAAAATAACTCTTGGAGTTGAACATGAGTTGAACCATCGTTTTTTACAATGAAATATTCACAAAATAAACAAAAAAAAATGACAAAAGTATCCATATGTTTGATTGTTCAATAAAAAGTATGTTTATTTGTTTATTTAATAATTGTTTGTTTGTCTGTTAGTGTATCTATTTGTCTGTATGTCTGTTTGGTTATTTATTTGTTTGTTTATCTGTTTGTTTACTTCATGGTTATTTGTTTGTTTGTTTGGTTATTTGCTTGGTTATTTATTTGTTTGGCTATGTTTGTTTGTTTATCTGTTTGTTTACTTCATGGTTATTTATTTGTTTGTTTGGTTATTTGCTTGGTTATTTATTTGTTTGGCTATGTTTGTTTGTTTATCTGTTTGTTTACTTCATGGTTATTTATTTGTTTGTTTGGTTATTTGCTTAGTTATTTATTTGTTTGGCTATGTTTGTTTGTTTATCTGTTTGTTTACGTCATGGTTATTTGTTTGTTTGTTTATGTGCGTTTGGTCATTTGTTTGGTTATTTGTTTGTTTGTTTATCTGTTTGTTAATTAGTTTATTCATCTGTGTCTGTTCATTTGTTTGTTTGTATGTTTATTTGTCTTTTCAATTGTTTATCTTTTGTTCTTTTCTTTGTTTTGGTTTGCTATTTTGATGATTACTGTTTACTTGATGTCTATTTCTCTACAATCGATGGTTGGTTTGTTAGTTGCTTAATGTGTCCAACACAATAATATAATAAACAATTATAATTTCTTTCTTGTTACTCCATTATCACAAAATAGATAATTTATTGGTTCAGTGCCACTTTGTGGAATGAATTCAGCCTGAAATATACCATGAAATTCATATAGCAAGAAATATAAAAACGTTTAGAAAAAACTTATTCAGGCCTATATCATTCGAAAATATATATGAACATACGTTCCCGGATGTACTTTGATCAAACCTCAAGGACAGGACCTGATATACAGGAAGCCCAAATCGAGTAAATCGTCGCCATTTGAAAAGCTCTTGTCCGAGACATACTCCAAAGATATTATGACATCTGCATTATTTGAGTTGTAAACCCAGTGATTTATGTAGAAAAGCGTACTCCTTTGAAGCCTAGAAGAGGAGAAACAGCAGGTAAGGAGAGAGGAGAAGACGGTAGGAAAGGAGGGGGAAGAGAGGGAGGGAGAGAGTACAAATGAAGAAGAGAAAAGGAGAGAAGTGAAAGGAAGGAAAAACAAGTAAAGGGAAGGTAAAGGAAAGGAAGAGAATAATAGGCCAGAGAAAATACTGAGCAGAATAGCGAACAAACGAGAAGGGGACAGAACAAAACATGAATGAAAAGAGGACAGGAGAACCTAAGAAAAGTAGTTAGGTGAAGAGAAATACAAAGACGAGAAGAGAATAGTAGAGGAGATAAAATACTGAGCAGAATAACGAACAAACGAGATGGGCAAAGACAAAGAAAACAGAAGGAAAAGGGAGAGAGAACAGGAGAAACTAAGAAAAGTAGTGAGGTGAAGAGAAATGAAAGGTGAAGAGAAATAAAGAGACGAGAAGAGAAGAGTAGAGCTGCGAAAGTAGTAAAATAGCGAGCAAAGGAGACGAGAGAAGAGACAAAGGAAATTTAACAAAAAGGAAGGGAGGACAGGAGATCCTAAGAAACGTAGTAAGGTTAGGAGAAAAGAAAGTCAAAATAAGAATGAATTTCATTTCACCTGTTCGAATCCACCATCGATGCCGCCGCTACCAAAATGCCCTCCTTCTTCATCGATCGTACACAGGAACTTAGACGAACTAGAATTGGTTTCTTTTTCATCCATTTTGTTTTCATCCATCTTGTTTTCATCTCTCATTTTAGCGACCCATTTTAAAGGCATCCAATATGGCACTCTGCCATCATGCATCGATCCACAGATCAACATGGACGGGTAGTCCTGTGTTGTCAAGACAACAAATATCATATATTATGTCCTTGTAAATCCTCGGAAACACAGGGTTCACTCAATGGGGACCGTGAGAAAAGCTAGCCTGCGTTCAAACCGCCGGCATTTCAGGCTAGAGAAAAGTAAGAGAGCTACCTTCACAAACCCACCCTGTATCTCCTAGGTTACCGAGGAATGGTCCTTGAACGATGCAGGGAGAAAAGGGTGAAGGGAGAAGGAATTTATTGTTGTTTTTCCTTATCTCAAACAGCAGTTAAAAGGGAACTGAGAAGTTTGATAACTATACCCATCACCCGTGGCATGGCTATCGGGAGAATATCTTACCTTATTCGTAATGTTGTTATATGGACAATACGACTTGATGTAATTAAAGGTATCCTCATTTTTCCTGAAATTGACAAAAAGTGGTTGTAAGCGTTCAAAGAACAATAACGACTGTCGTCAACGACTTAGAGTCCTGTAAATTTAGCATCATATGGTTGCTCAATTATTTACAAACACAACACTATAGACGTTTTTCTTAGTAGATAGGTGATGCTGGATAACTCACAGTGGATCACCCCATTCGTCGTACTCTTGTGAGGTCAGCGGCAGGGATGAATCAAGCATTGACGTCAGCACATCCAAATATGGTACCTGAAAAAATGAATTACAATTCGAACCCATATTTGCACACGTTAATTAACTTATATTATTACATGGAAAGTTAGAGGACATATAACTAATGGTAACAAAAAAAACCTACATATATAGACAATCTAAAAATGGTTGGCAGTTTTTGCAAAGTATAGATGTGCCATGTGACCTGGTTTTGAACTTTTTTACACTTTCTACAAAACGTGCAAGGGTTTTACAAAAGTATACAACGTTACAACATGCGAAAGGATCCTTTGAACTCGTTACATCTTAGCTGGACTAACACTACCAGAGTGCTTTGCAAGTGTTGACCGCACAATGCCTCCTCAAGCATCATTATTGTAATTGGTCTTCCTGTGTAATAACCGTGAGCAACTGTAATCATTCAAAAGAAGATCCAAACCAAGTCTTCCTCGGTTTAAATAATGGCAAAGGAATCCCAATACAATACATCACCTTTAGAATAGCAGCTTTTAGGAGATCAGGTGATCGATTACAGACGGCACCAACGACCAGTCCACCCGCGCTGACTCCTTTAGCCGCGGTGAGGTTGGGGCGGGAATATTCAATTGCTTGTAAAGTTTTGATACAAGCTTCAAAATCCTGTTGAAAAATATTAACAAAATTAACACTCTTTTCAACTGCTAACATTGTAAAACCAACGAATTGGGTTATTATACCTACATATTTAATAAATTATTGGCGAAAAACGACACCACAACAAGGTAACAAATATTGAGACTGAACATTAAGATATAAAAGTTCAACATGGACTTGATGTTGACAAAATAACGATACTTTGTGGTCAAAACTACAACACGTTAAGACCCCACCGAAGAAGATTTTCTATTTTTGTCAAATATTTGTAAATAGTGACTCACCAATTTTGACCACACACAATGTTCAGAAAGAAATTCCAAAACAATCTCCAACTATCATATTTTACGTTAATGAAATAAGAAATTGACAAATAATTGCTCCACTTCGACCCCAATAATGGTAAAAATTGGAAGAAGAAGAAAAACACCACGTTAACAAATAGAAATTATTCATATAGAATTATATAAAACTGTACATAGAATTGTACGTCTTTATTCATATCATTTCAACACGGCTCAATGGGATAGCACAGTATTTTTCAGTGATTTGATTTCTTGTATAAACAAAGTTTATCTATCTATCTAAATATCAACAAGACACGTCATAACATAATAGTTTAGCAAGGTTACCTCAAAGCTTTTGTGTTTGTTTTGTTGCGTTGCCTGATGATACCACTGTCGCCCCAGCTCACCTCCACCCCTGAAACAAGTAGAAAATCAAGTCCTCTGCCAACCAGGGTAGTGCGAACACTATACTGCAAAACAGTCCCTACTTTTACGCGAAAACTCCGAGGAAACACGTTTCGGAGTTCCTCGGAGTTTTCGCGTAAAAGTAGGGACTGTTTTGCAGTCTATGCGAGCACTCTATATAGTAACAATTTTGATTGTATTTCAAGGTTCTAAATGTGTGTGCTTTATTACTAGATAACAACTACCTGACATGACAATATGCCACCACCCATCCCCTGGTAAGTAGACACAGACGTTCAGGTGTAAATGACATGTCGATGTTCATTCCATACGAACCTGAATTAGAATACAGACAGTTTATTGATACAAGTACATTATCACCATTCATCATCATCACCATTCATCAACAGAAAACAGTGACAGCATGTTGATATGAGTGTGAATATCATTATCACCAACATTATCACCATTCATCATCATCATCATCACCATTCATCATCATCACCATTCATCACCAGAAAACAGTGACAGCGTGTTGATATAAGTGTGAATATTATAATTACCAACATTATCACCATTCATCACCAGAAAACAGTGACAGTGTGTTACTACAAGTGTGAATATCATTATCACCAACATTATCACCACTCATCATCACCAGAAAACAGACAGTGTGTTGATACAAGTATTGATCACTATCACCAACATTATCACTATTATCATCAATTCTGTTTGTCCATCATTGTGTTCCTGATCTGTTAAGCATCCAGCCCCAGAACTTTCTCAAACTTAGTCCATCACAGGGATCGTATTTCAAACAGAATATATGCTTCTGGAGTCCGCTGTTGTCCATCCGGCAGATCAGATAGCATCCATTTTGAATTACCATCAATTACCATCATCATCGCCATCATCATCATCATTATCATCATCATCATTATTATTATCATCAACATTATTATTATCATCATCATGATCATCATCATTCTCTGGTATAAAAATAAGAATACAAAACAACTTACCATATACGTTAACTAACAAGGGATTGCATCCATTTTGCTTGACATGTTTGTGATGAAACACTGTTATGGGAATTATTGTCCCGTCCTGGTCAGCACACAAAAACATAATCTGTAAATGTCTGCAATGTTTCATAATTGTAATATTTCTAAATCTGCAAACGATGAAGAGCTATCACGTTTAATAGTGAGCAATCAACTTTTCTTTTTAGAAATCTAGTTTCAACTGCGAAAAATGTAATCTAAAAAAATTGGTAGTGAATATGAAATTGATAGATTGATTGACTGACTGATTAATTTATTAATTGATTGATTGATCAATGGTTTGATTGATTGGCTGATTGATTTGTTGACTAATGGTTTCATTAAATGATCAATTGATTGTTTGCTTGACTGATTGAGCAATTGAGCAATCAATGATCGGTTAGGGTTCCAACAATTTCAACCTCAGATTGGAATCGAATACATGATCTCCTTCATATGGCCTGATGCTCCTACTACTGGTTACATAACATTTAAAAATGTGTGAATTTATGAGTAAGTTGGAATTGTTGATGGTGTGGACACTAATGCCAAACCCCATACATTGTTAATGTACTCACCAAACTTGGCGCTTCAAGTCTTGTACATTCGTAGTCTGAACTTGAGTAAGATGGCTTTTTAGACAACACAGGATGTAGCTCTTTCTGCAAGAATACAAAAGGCACACACATAAAAACATCAATAACAATTTTATTAGTAATGATGGTAACCAATCAACTCGCCTATAGGTGAACTCGCCACCAAAAAAAACAAACTTGCTTATGAAGAAAACTACATATTATACTTCTATAAAACCACTGTAAACCGTAATGGTAATGATAATAATGGTGATTACATAGATGATGAATATCAGAACAATGATGATGATGATAATAACCATTACTCTATGGGATGAAAGCCAAAAGTTATTTTTTTTTTTAGTTGGCTGGACCAGCCCCATCCCCCACGGGCAAAGTGTTCTTGGTACAATTAACTTGTGGGTCTGGCTCCTGAGGAAATGGTGGCAATAATCACAATGATCATGATGATGATAATATGCAAGTCATAGAACATAAGCAGGGAATCCCCCTGTGTATAATTGCAAAATTGATGAATAGTTAACATACCATTGTACCAGTAGACATGTCATATTCTACAACTTGTGGAGGGAAGATTGGTGAAGACATAGTAAAACGTGCCACATCAGAATCAAACATCTAGGTAATAATCATAACAATGTTGATAATAATGATAATAATAATGCTGATTATAGCGATGATGGTGATAGTAATGATGTTGATAATAATGATGATAATAATGATGATGATGATGATAATAAAATGATTCTGATAATAATGATAGTGATGATAATAACTTTAATGATATATAATAATAATGATGATGATGGTGGTGGTGGTTATGATGATGATAATAATGTTAGCGATCATGATGATAATATCATGATGATGATGATAATAATGAATGATAATAATGATAATGGTAATGATGATGATGTTAATGGCCATAATGATGATGATGATAATGATGATGATGGTGGTGGTGGTTATAATGATGATAACAATGTTAGCGATCATGATGATAACTATGATAATGATGATGATGATAATGAATGATAATAATGATGATAATGGTAATGATGATGATGATAATGAAGATGATGATAATGACCATATTGATGATGATAATAGTGATTATTGATACACAGGTTATCCAATCTTAATGGTTTTGTTCTGTACCTGGTTGGAGCCTGGTATCAATGAAGAGACCTCATGGGGAAGCTGAAGGATAGTAACAAAATTGAAAAGTGATGATTAGAGTGCATGCCATAAATCCATGAAACAACTACAAGCTATTTAGAACGTAATAGTATTTAGTTTTCAACTATTCAGTTATTGACTAACTAAGAATTTACTCAGGAACCAACCACACAATACACATTACAAGTTATATATACAATATGAGTGGCAGATCTGTATGGCGTACACAATGGCGAGTCGAATACAAGCTGTTGTCTCACACAGATCGAACATGAATATTGTTTAGTACTTATAAAAGTCCAACAATAGTTTCTTTCATATTTTATTAAAATTGTCAACTGAAGATAGAAGTAAATCTGGTCAAGAAAATTCAAGTTAAAACTTATGCAAATCTGGACAATTTTGTATCTAAAGTACAACCTTTGTCACAGACGTGATTTCTTTTGTGAATTAGTGTAATTATTCATGAATTTTCCAATAAAACATATGAAAATTATACATCATTGTTTCCTACCTGTACATTAAAAACATCATCAGGATCATCAAGAGACACAACACACAGCCGTGGGGTAGTTAGGTGTCGTTCATAAAGAATGCAGTAATTCTTAAACACTTCCATATCATCAATAAACACCTGAAGTAAGAAGACAAGCAAGATTAAAATGAGGATATTTGGAAATAAACCTTCTTTCCTTTATTAATCTGAGTACATTTAATGATTACAAGAGGGGGTGTAAGGGTTTGTGATGATGTGGTTTCATGTTATTTTTGGTACGGTTTTACGGTTTGTTTTCATTCATAACTGCAGTTTTGCGGTATCGCAACTCTTGCGGTTGCGGTTTTTAGCAAATGTTGGTGGGATTGTGCGCTTTTTGCCGATTTTTGTGTGCGATTTTGCGGTTTCCAATACCCCCTCGCGCCTCCTCTTACAATGATAACAATGGTGATGATAGGATTTTGGTAAAGTATGGTTAATGATGACAATGACAGTGTTTAGGGCTGAAGTTTAATTGTAATGAAGACAACACTGATTTTGTTGTTGATGATAATGACAATGCAGATGATAGCATTTTGATGATGATGACAATGTTGATGGTGCAAAATTGATAATGATAATAATGACAATGGGATTTATAATTGTAGTCACGGAAAATGGTCTTTACATCAGGTTCTTGTGATTTCATGTCTTTCCAGTTTTTCTTGTCAGGATTTGATTCTTCAACTCTCACAACCTAGAAAGTAGTATGTAGATACAATTAATATTGTAATATTAAAAAACAGTAACAAACATTCTAGAGACATTATTGGTTTTACGTTAGTGAACTACAAAGAAATATTTTTCATGTACACCTAATCCACCTTTTCTTACTAAAAAGACGGCTAATTTGCATACAGATCACGTGGTATAAATGTCCATTGTGATTGGTTCAAACGAAAGTTAGGACAACTCTACATGGTTTGGAAGTCGCTCATATAGAGAAATTTGTAAAGTTCGGATTGTCTTGTTATCAAAATGGTTAAATATTGCTCTGTTAGGAAGCACATATATACAAATCTAAACAATAGATAGAGACTAAAGCTATCAAATGAATGAAAAAGTAAGGACTTTACATGTGAAATTCGGCAATGGATCAACGTCAATGGATTCAGCTACAATGCAACGACGAAGGAAAAAAACAAACTGAAGATGTTGTTTCATGAATTTAAAAGTTAAACCGCCAAAAACTCCTCTCAAAAGCCGATTGTTGGCTGCAAATCATGGTTAGGTATGTTTGTTTCTTTTAAATGGTGTCAGTTAGAGTTGTCAGTTAAAACTAAGTTTTGAAGAAACGGCTAAAAATTTACAAATCTATTTTAGTCAAGTTTTCGCTTATAATTTCAATTAAAAATGTCAAAGATGAGTAAAATTTCATACTTTTAACTTCTACTTTCTAAAGGAAGAAGAAATACACTGAAATTAGTACTGCAATGAACATATTCAAAGCTGTGAGTTTTTCAGTGAATCACAAAATAATAACATGATCTTACATGGATCTTGGTAAGATGTTCTTATTCTGATATTCTTTTTAATAGATAAGGTTTTAGTTCTCCGGTTTACAGTCCAAGCCCAGACTAAAGTCAGAGAAAAGTCTGAGTTTGTGTTTTGTTGTTGTTGTTGTTGTTTCTTGATGTATTCTTTCTCTCTCTCCATAGGCTGCATCAAATATGCAATCAAGATTTAGGCTTGGTATTGAACAAACCAAAACTAGTTGATAATCTTCCTCTCAAAGTAGTTTTCTTACCCTATAATCAGAATCTCTGGAGTTTGTTAGAATAATGAACTCATGTCCCCTATGTTCTATGTAGTACTCTGTTCCATGTTCTCTTGGATAAAGAGGACTGTGTTCTAATGTACCATCCTGGACATTTATCAAGCTAACCTATTAACACAGTAGAAAAAAGGAAAAGTACTATTATTTAGGATTGGTAGTTCCTTCAGCTAACGCTGACCTACCAGGGAGCTGACGATGCACTCTTTTCGCCCTCTTTCCATCAATGCTCCGTTTTACAGTATTTTAAGCTACTCAAAGCCACACAAATTTGAAAGAAGTTGAAACAAGTGTGAGGCCAATGGGGATTGAACTTGTGACCTCTTCCTCAGAAGCACAAAGCGCACAAAGGATAACAAAAAATTGACATTAACTACTTTCTAAAAAAAATATTTAATTTTAAATAAGTATTATAATTGTGAATGAATGGTTTACCTCTGAAGTTGCCTTAGCATTTGAATTAACTGTGATGTACTTCCTGTCTTTAGTTAAACTCACATCAAGGAAAAACCTACAAATCAAGCAATATTAGATTACATTATGAAATTTTACTTTATCACAGCCTGTGGTAAGGCAACGGTGCATGTACAGTGCATGAAGAAACAGCAAAATTGTCACAGCTTTAGACTTGCTCCAAGTCTCGCTCATTGAATTTTCAGTTGATTGGGGTTCCTGTGTTTTCCAAAAATCACATCAGGCAAGAGTTTTCCCAAAGGGAATCATGAGAAAGAAGAGAGAAAGACGCTCGAGCAAGTCTACCACAGCTTTTGTCTCTACTATTAGACAAATTTACAAACAAATACTGTAGTACTGCCCATGGTCAGGCATGTATTACAGAACAATAGAAATACTGAACGGTTTGTTTCTGCTGTAACTATTTACTACAATAAGTACAGCCCATGGTAAAGCAAGAAATAAATTAAGAAATTATTATAATGCCGAAAAATACCACATGTTTTGTCTCTCCATATGACTACAGGTAATTCTTCCTTTACCTATCATTATCTTCTTCATAAACTAAGGTATCTTTAGAGATGTCTTCACCAAGTTTGTGCTTCCAGAGTTTGTTAGATCTATGGAGTTCATCTCTTGTTAAGTAGAACACGGTCTCATCATCAGATCCCCATTCTAGAGTATAACAATTAATAGAATTAATAGTATTATAAAACTCATATTTAATAATAGTCCCCTTCACAGCTCCCTGCGCTATCTTGAAAGGTAGTCAGGCCTTTGCATCAAAGCGAGACGAATATTGAGCTTGCAATGCTAGAGATGGTGAATAAATTAATTATACTGCAAGGTGTTGCAAGCTCAATGTTTGTCTCTCTTCGATGCAAAGGCCTGGCTACCTTTTAAGATGGCGTAGGGAACTGTGAAGGGGACTATTAACAAAATTTGTATTGATACAAAATAGTTTTCATTGGCATACGATTTCACTTGACTTTCCTCAGGAAGATTATAGTTACACAAACACATACATATTTACATATTAAATACATGATTTAATTTTTAATTTTTTCTAATTTACAGAGAATGAATGGATAGCTATATATAATGTCTTGGAATATAGTTGAAATAATTTTATAAGTATATCAGTGGATCGGAAGATATACTGCATTCATTACCAAAATTGACAGCATGAGGCATCACATCCATAATATCCAGAGGGCCATCCCAGACTTTAGTCACATGACAGAGATATGTTTCCATACCTGAACTGTCCAATGTAAACGCAGCAAGCTGAAAAATACCTAGCTTTAGTCTTTGAACATCATTCTTCTTAAACATTTATTCACTCATTGATACATTGATAAATTCATCTATTGATTATTTCATTCAATCATTTATTTATTTATTCACTCTTTGATTCATTGATTGATTCACTAATTCTTTTATTCATTCATTCATTTGTTGATTCATATATTCACTCATTGATTAATTGATTCATTTTTTCACTCACTCATTGATTGATTGATTGATTAATTAATTCATTTGTTTACTAAGCTTGGCATCAGAATCATAGTCATAATCATAAGCACAGGCAGTCATAAGAAATGGAGAAGTTTCCAATTTCTTATGATTATGACGTTATGTCGCACATGTGAACCATACAATCTTAGTTGTAAATATGGTTATGATTAGACTGACTGACTGATTGACTGATTCATCTAATTATGAAAAAAAAAAAAATTTTACAAACCTTTCTTGAAGGAGACAATTTAAAGTTGGATACAGCTACATAGGGGTACTTAGCAGCCAGTTCATTTTGGTTCAAAATTATTTGTGGTATTCCTTGGCTTCCAGCTAAATGACAGAATAATACCAAATGACCGATTAACAACAAAATATTACAAAGGGACTAATAGTGGCAGTGGCAGTGGTTAACTCAAAAGCTTTAAGCTCCTTGAACCACTGCTCACATTGTTTTTTTTCTCATCAACTGTATATGGTCCAAAAACTGAAGAAAACAAAATATAACACATCAAAAAAACTCAACTCACAAATAATATATGTTACAAAATTAATGCCTGCATCAGAACTAATGGAATTAGACCACAGTGGTACAATCGATCAGGTTAACCACAACGCTACCCATTCCAACCCCACCACACCATACAGTGCCCTGGCATGACAAGGTTCAAAACAATAATATCATCCTGAATCACTTACTTTTGAATAATGCTCGTCGACAAATTACTGGCAACCTATTATCACCTTCAGGGGGACTTTTGATATAATACAAGTAATTATCAATTTTCTGGAGAAAAAAATACAAAAAAATATGAACAAGATTATATTTTATTATGCGTTTTATTCAAATAATCACTACAATACTATCATAATATTTATTTTACGTTTTCTAAAATATATAAAGAAATGCCTATTAATCAGCACAACCAAATAGCCTTTGAGAACCTTTTTTATAGTTGATGTAACTCTATATTACATGTCTACTCCATCATTTAATAATGGAATATTTCTTTTTGGTGGATATTTTTTAGGTTATCGTCCACCCCTCCCTCCCTCTATCCCCAACCTTAAACCCCATACCCCTAGATAAAAATGTGTGATTTCTAGTTATATTTTGTGGTACAATATATATTTAATCACTTCTGCATTGGTATGAGCTCTGACCTCCTTACAATAGCTGTATATGCCCATGAACGACTTCCATCTTAAATTTGCCTAATATCATTGACAACCCTTTTTAAAATGGGTGTATAAAACAGACAATGTGATCATAGCCTACCTCGGGGACAGACTCTAACTCATGACACAATGGTAGCCAATGTTTCATCTCCCGTTTAAGTATCTTTTGAAAAAATTTGGTATCCTCAAGACAGTAATCAGCATATCTGTGACGAAGATGAAAAAACAGTAAAGTATGTTGAATGGTCTAGTAAAAGACAGTCACTGCTGGATTGTTGACAGTTTTTGATGATTTGTTGTGTCTTCAATGGTTTCTTTGCATCTTTTCAATGCCGGTTGGTGAGCATATTGTGTGGTTTATTGAGACTTACTGTGAAAATGTCAATGTTTATGATATAATCTTAATAAATAAATGGGATGGATGGATGGATGGATGGATGGATGGATAATGTTTGGAACAACCATAGCTAATTTTATATATTGAGCTGAACAAACTCACCTATTTTCATCTTTTATGTACTCTTTCACATCCTATTCAACAATATTAAACAATTAATAAAGAAAACATATTTTTAACTGCGAAAAGTAATGATCGGTTTAATTAAGTTAAATTCATTCATATGTGTTCAAATCCCCCAAAAGATATAAAAGTACTTACTTTAGAATTTTCTTCTTTCATCCAAGCAAAATCATCCTTAAGCATAAATCCATGCACCACTTGACTAGCTTCTACCTTTTTCGCAGAAGGAACATCGGATTTTGAGCCGAAAACCCAGTCTAAAACTGGTCCATAGCGATGTGAAGAACAACTCACACCACGGCTATTAGCAAGCAATTGCTGCTCTGGTCGACCATAACAGCGCGAAATTCGAAATCGCCATCTTGGTATCCTTGTTCGAAACATGTGCAACAAGCTAATTGTGTTATCTTAGTCGTTATAGTTTAGAAATAGCGATAAATAACATGTTTTTACACAGTTGCTCCTTTTCACAAATCGTGCCAACTTGGAAGAACACAGGAAGCCCAACCACAACAGAAATGTATATCCTTAAATTTTTTTCGTTCACTTTCCACTACAAACCCACAAATGAGACTTATGTAGCAAACAATGAACTTTTTCATACAACAAATTACTTCTAATCTGATAAAGATATCTATTTTGCTTGATTGTTTTGATATTTGTAAATTGATAACTGCATTGAATTGGGCTTCCTGTCTAACCCATAATCCACTGCAAGCAGCTAACTAACATCATAATGGCGGACGAGAGTGAACTAAATTGTGTTTTTCGCTTTTATCGCTATTTTTGATTGAAAGTATTTGATTTGAACTATGGGTGCATTTTAATAAGTTGAGTCATGTTGAGTTCTATGCGATCTGTTTTCCGTGTTTTCAACAAAGCCCGTTCCCGGCGTGGTTTTGAAGCGGTTCAGAGTTTTTTCTGCAAAACTAGAACAACAACCACTGCATCATTTTATAGAGGAAAATTTAATCAATATCATCCACGTATTTTGACCACTCAGCCACAAAGGTATCAGAGCAAGCGTGGCGAGTTCCAAGGGCATCAAATTCACTTGAACGGCCGAATACGTAAAACAACTACTGTAAGAGAACTGTTGCTGCTCTATGAATCAAGTAAGCTCAATGAAAAGAACGGAATCACAGCGCTTTATCAATTAGCTAAGCTAGTTAAACGAAACTCGTGGGAGCAGTATTTACTTAGGAGTAATCATGAGATAAAGAGAGATGTGGAGACGTTTCTGGAGAACATAGTTGGAAAGATTTCTGAAGTTGACAGCCGTGGTCTTTCAAATGCTGTTCATGCACTTGCATTACTTCTAGTCAAGAACTTAAATCTACCTAAGCTTCACTACTACATAGATGTATGCCAGAAGGAAGCCATGAAGAGAGGTTTCTCACACTTGAACACCAAAGAAATTGCTATGCTGTTGTCAGGGCTTGGTAGAGCAAAGTTTGCAAATTCTAAGGAACTGTGTTCACATATTAAAACTGAAATTATGAAGCGGGGCATGAAAAGCTTTGATAATAGTGAGTTGGCTATCATTGTTTGGTCATTTGCTAACCTAGAGCAGACATCAGAAGATCTTTTTCAACTTGCAGAACAGGAGATTCTGGTTCGAGGCTTATCTAGTTTCACTAGGGATCAGTTTGTTCAGCTTCTCTCAGCCTTCAGCAAGACCTTTGAGAAACACAATGAATTGTTCTCTTGTTTTGCAGAGGAGTTAACCAAAAAGGATCTTTCTTCATTTGAGCCTTATGAGCTTGATGTGATACTCAGAGCATCATCCACTCTTCATATACCTTGTGACAAGCTGTTGCATTCTGTAGAAGAGTCCATCCTTAATGCAGACCCAAACAAGTACAACATCAGGCAAATAGCTCTTCTTCTCAAGTATGTTTCCAAGTTAGGGCTACGGGGACAGAGTCTCTTTAAGTGTATGTCAAAAGAAATCTTAACAAAAACTACTTCAGATATGGAAAACCGAGACCTTGCAACGATTCTCTTGTCATATGCTGAAATGGAAATGGCAGATAATGGTTTATTCTCAGCTTTGAAGGAAGAGATTGTTTCTCGTGATAAAGCCAAGTTTGAGCCTGGACAGTTGGTCCTGTTTGCTTGGTCATTTGCTAAAGTCAATATAAAAGCCCCTGATCTGTTCAAACTTGTGGGAGATGGTCTGTGTGAAGTTGACCTTTCTGATATGCCATCCAGAAGAATTGCTAAAACTCTTTGGGCTTTTGGTAAGCTAGGAGAAGCTCATGAAAAGATGTTCCGAAGGCTTGAGAGAGAAATCCTCCAGAGGAAATTCAGCAGCTACGATTTTCTCACGTTAGCTCATTTTGTATGGTCATTTGCAAAACTTGATGTTCAATCACCAGAACTTTTCAATCGCACTGCTGAACAATTCAGATCCTTTAATCTTTCTAGAAACACTATTGCTGAACTGACAATGGTTCTTTGGTCATACATGAAAGCATTAGAATACAACCCTGTGTTGTTCAGTAAATTTGCCAAAGAGTTAATCATGCGGAAACCAAAGCAATTCACCAACAAGCACATGGTACAAATCCTCTGGTTTTATGAGAAGGCCAAGTTTCCAGAGCCAAAATTGTTTGGATTCTTTGCTAATGAGATCAGGTCACGTAATTTGTCAGAATTTGATACTTTGTTACTTACAACACTGTTACGCTCTTATGCCATGACTGTTGCTGAACCAATAGAATTAATACTGCAAATTGAGGAAGAGTTACTTAACAGGGATCTAAAGGAATTACACAGTAACATACTAAAGAACATTATTGGGTCATTGTCGGTTGTTGAGATACACAATAGCAAACTTATTGACAAAATAAATGAAATATTAGCTGAGAGAGAAGTGGCGTCCAATGATGAACAGACTAAGCAGCCTGAAGGCATTAAAGAACCAAATAAAGAACTATGTAGTAGTTGAGTTAAGATAGGCAATAATATTATGATTTTGTGTTTAATTTAGTATTGATTTGCACATTGTTTTTCAAAAGGTATGCAATAGGTGAGCATAGTGTTTACAAGTGTTGGTATTGTGATGCTAATTTGACAACTATTTTCACAATAGATTTTTTAATATTTTTTTGTTCTAATAACAATGGCTGGTTGGCAAAACCATAACAAAATGTGTCACTGTACATTAACCTATATATGTGGACCAATTTGGAAACCAGTCATTTTATAATGTTACTGGATTTGTTTACCCACTTTAAATTAAGTTTGTATATAGGTATGTTGGTATATTGCACAAGTCTTTAATATGCAATTATTTGGGCTTATTGAAAAAGCAAAACAGTGAAAATAATTCCATATCCAATGAGAATATTAATAATAATATCCATAAAGAAAATAAAGATCAATAGAGAATAGATGTTGCTTTTCGTTAAATGACACTTTAATCAGGTTACTACTATTAACTTTGAAGTGCGACACCTGAAGTTTGATGTCTTGTTTGCAAACTAGCATTGTGTCAGCCATCAATCAAAGTACTAGAAATAAGTTTCACAGAGTGATTCAAAATTGCGCTCGATCGATATCTGAATACTGTAAAATCAAATGGTAAATCTCATGTTATGCTAGCAGAGGCTACTTTTTCCACTGTACAGCCATGTACTGCACGATGGAAAAAAAACTGCTAGCTGGAAATGAGATTTACCATTGGATTTAACAGTATTCACTGATTGATCGATGGAGCACTATTTTTGGATCACTTGGTCAAACCACAGGGAGCCCACTCTCAGAGAGTCACTGATGATCGGTTTACTCCACATTTGTGTGTCAAGATTGAATATTAATTAGATAGTTTTGTCTTCAATAAAATTCCTTCAAAACACAAATGTCTCCTATTTTTCTGCAATAATACATGTTTTGGATAATCATTTAATGTCCCTATATGAAAATTTCTTAGAAATTTTCAGGATGACTTGAGATTCAGTTGAACATCACAAGAGCCCTTCATTTTCAATTGGGACTCCCCTGATAAATATCTGGATCCGCCTCTGTTCACAATGGTTATTCAAATAGTAAAGTGGCACTAAATAACTCGAACATTTTTAGAGTATTGATATTTTTAAACTTTTTAGAAGTTTAAAAAAAGTTTTAAAATTTCGAATGAGACACGACAATCGATGCTATTTTATGGTGCACTTTTACTGTGTTGGGCTGGCTGGCGATGATTTCTGAATATGCAGGGTTGTCATGACAACAGCGGCGATTCTAATGAATGTAGGGGAATTTCCCCGAATCGTTTACAGGTGTCTTACCCTGCGAGCAGAGATTCCTTTGTGTCTCAAATGTGCTTTTGATCTTGTTCAAGCCAAATCTAGGTAAGTTTCGAATCTTTCTTTTGCCAAACTATTTTATCAAACTCGATTTAATTTCAGAGGGAGAAATATATAGAGGATATTACACGGTGGCGCGAAGATATGAATTTTATTTTCGATTGGTGAAAACAATATTTTACGAGTGAGCGCAGCGAACGAGTAAAGTGTTGTTTTTACCACGAGAAAATAAAATTCATATCTTCAAGCCACCGTGTAATGTTCTTTTTATTATATGGATAGTAGTGTTTTACCGGAAACTATATTCCTCACTCTTTTTCTTGACAGCCAAGATGAACTTCATAAGAATATTTTGAAGCTCAGAAAACATCAGTGTTTCTATCTCCCTGTCTTCATTTATAGAGGCCATGTATTCCCTGAATATTCGAAGGTCGTATTCTGTTTTCTTCATTGTATTTTGCTTCTTATTTTCTTTTGAAAATTTAGCCAATACAAGCCTTCCTCTGAGACTTCTATAAATCGAGCCGCCATGTTTAATTCAGCGAACAAGCGACGAGAAATGGGCGGGAAAGTTGTTTTGATTTGACATGTACGTACATCCGGGACTTTTTAGTACATAACTTTTCACTAGTGAAAATATGGAAAATACGAGTGTTTTAGTTTCCGGTAAAACGCTAATATCCATATAATAAATACCTATATTTAATTATACTCAGCCCTTTTCCGGATCATCACTAATTTCTTTTGCGGCATTTTATACTGTTGCTATTATAATCATATCAGTCGATAGCGAAACAGTCCCGGCGGGGGGGTACTCCCTTTGTCCAAGTGGTAGGGGTGATCGGCGGAGATTTTGAAAATGACCCCTAAAAGGTACGCACAGATACAAATAAAGCAGAGTAAAAACGACCTTTACAACTGATTTTTGAGCCAAAACTCTAAATGGACCCTAAAAGGTACGCACAGGAAATATTTTAACCCTAAAAGGTACGCCCCCCCGGGGAAACAGCTTTCTATATAAAATGACTAGTTAATGATATATCTTTCTCAGGTTTGAAAAATGTCCTTGAGACTGCATGTAGATGGTGTATTACTAATAAACGCAGTTCCTTGTGCCCTAGAAAGCCATTGTATTTTAATATTAATACAACGTACAGTGTCAACGTTGATCCATGATTCCCTTCCTGCATGCATGTCTTTTTGTTCAAAGATTCTTGATCTTCCTCATCTATTAACAGCCTGGTGATTTATGATTCCTTAATGATTTCAATTCAATTCAATTCAATTTTATTCAGTACCATGAGTTACAAAGTGCATATGTATATTGGGTAGAATTTTACAAATCTTTAGGAAAACGGCGGGGAGGCGAAAGGCGGAGAGAGCCTCTGGTCTCACAAGGCACTAATCCCACTTTTGCAAATACAGAATCTGTACTCTGTACTCTAATCTGTACTCATCGTTCTCAATAACATCCAAAAGAAACCGCGCTCTGATTTGTCGGTCTGAGTAATTATTGTTACCTAATTAAAACTGGTTTTGTTTTCCTGCGGCATGATGTTCACAACTGAAATGGTGAATGTTTGTTCAAGAAGAGAAGAGCTGTGGAAGAAGATGTTCTTTTATGCATTATTAAAAAGGAAAGATGTTTGAGCAGTACAATTATTACCCACAAGAAGCGTGAAATCATTGATATTTATTTCAATCTGCTCATGGAGTTTATACTGTGGCATATCTTTTTGAATTCACACAATTCAACTGAGTTTCTCCAGTCTTAACTTTCAAACGTTCACTTGCATTTGGAGCAGATAATCGATGACAGTTTATCATGTTGGACTATGAGTGCCAGAATCTCCTTTGTGTTTGCATTCGCTTTTACATTGTTTATCTATGTTTTATTTATAGTTTCAACAGTTTGCTTCGGTAAGATTGACCTTTAGTAAATATCTAGCTCCTATGTTAATCTTGTGATATTAGTATTGGGAAGCGTTGTATGTTACTCGGAATTGATCGGTATTAAAGTTTATATTACAGAGTCTACAGAAATTATCTATATCCAGAGATCTATACCGAAAATTTGCTTATTTTATTAGTAGTTTTTTTCACGGGAGATTTTGTAGGTGACAAAATAAAAAAAACGGTTTGGTGAGGATTTGATACCTCATTGATTTGCGAAAGTGGGATTAGTGCCTTTTGAGACCAGAGGCTCTCTCCGCTTTTCGCCTCCCCTCCGTTCTCTCTCCCCAATCCCCTCTAGAGCCTCTGGAACCCAGGGTATAAAAGGAACAACCACATTTAAAATTTTTTCAATATGTATAATCTTAAGTTCGAAAACTGACCATTAAAGGTACTGTGCCTTTTCGAAACCCTTAAAAGGTATGGGAGGGTCTTAATTATTTTCGACCCTAAAAGGTTTGTCGACCACCCCTATCACACAGATATTTATAATTGGTCGTACAGTCATGTATCGTTATTATAGCTACAGCAAATATACTATATTTGATATTTGATGGTGGGATAGATTAATGTAGATTAATTATATATTTTTTTTCACAAAGCATTTAATAAAGTTTATTATCTAATTTATCCCCAAAAATATTATTATTAATGAATAAGAATAGAATGTTGCAGAGGGAGGAAGCTCCTTTTAGGGGAAATAGAAGCCAAGATTTCTCTGGAAGCTCAGTTAATAGCATTTAATATATTTTTTTTATTATTTAATAATATTTTCCCCCTTTCTCTTGTCATATGTGATTCATAATTAACAGTGATCTTTATCTATAATTAAAAAACTCATTAATAATTCATTTTGTCCAATCCAATGCTCCTTTCTGGTCACGAGGAAAGCATGCTATACCACATAATCTATGTTTGAAACTAAAAGCCAGGGGACTGGGATCTGAATGCAGCCCAGGGGAATAATGGGGTAGAATAGAAGAACAATGCAATGCAAATGAACATGAAGTATATAATGGCACATGTGTCATTGTATAATGCTTCGTGTCACGCATAATTCCATAATTCCTTGCACAAATATTACCCTCCCTAACTCATCTCTACGTAAATATCAGACTTAGAAGTAATTTACTTTTAGATAGAGATTTTGGGCAAAAAAAAAAGGCTTTGAATACCAATGCCAGGATTCGAACCGAGATCTTCTGCATGGTTGTATCAAGCTTTAGGCCATTATACTACTGAGTCAACCAATGAAAAGTTTGCAACAAAATGTCATCTACTTCGTTACAACTCAAGATCATTAGCATTCCTCTATTATTACTGTAGATCAATTCCCAAATGCAAACAACCTTCCATTTTCTTTTGTTTCATTGATATATTGGACAAAATGGCCATGAATTACTAAGTTGAGTTTTTTAAGTCATTCAAAAAACTTGCAGCACATGTTTTATTTGGTATAAAAGCCAATAAAACACTCCTGCTCATCTTTTAGATGGTACTTTTAGTATTATTAATTATAATATATAATTAATTACAAAATTTATAGTATTTTAATGTAAACAGTACCTTAGTGTACACTATGTAATCCTATATACATATTATTTGCATAATTTTTGATGGCGATCCATTAGCATTGTAATATACTCATAGATTTTAGCGTTTCAGTAATACTTTTGATAACTAATATAATTGAATTACTTTTTATGCTGAATGCCGTTATAACAATATCTTTATTTTTCAGCTGTTAAAGCAGGATTGGGCCATATATCAACATTTTTTAAAGATGGCACAACACAACCACCCTGACAGTTTGGAAGAGGTACTTCACAAGATGAAAGATGATCTTTTTGGCTGTGGGAAAACACCCTCAATAGAGGAGCTCTTCGAAGTTGTAATTAATTCATCTTATGAGATATTTTGTATCTACCCTGAGAAGATGAGAAGAATTGTTGATCAATTGATCAAAAAGTATCCAGATCAAGCTGATGAAGCCATGGAGTTCGTTCTTAAACAAGTTGTACCAGCTCTATTATCCCAAGTCCCTACAGATGTTGCTTGTGAATTAATCAAGGTATTTCTGCTTGAATCACATCATCAAATCTTCCGAAATGGAACTGTGAGGGGTACTCTTTTTATTAAACCAATGGGTGCACTAATTTACAAAAGTGCTGCAATAATATATACCGATACAGCAGAACAAATTAGCAAAGATGTAACGAAAAATGGAACTGAAAAAATAACAAAAGGGTTTCTTCAGACTGTACAGCAAAGCACTAAGATTGCAAAGGAGAGTGCCATAAAATCTAGCGCTGATGTCACTGCTTCAAAAGCAGTCACAGCAGAAGTTTCAAAAGAAGCGTCTAAGAAGATAGCCAGTAAAACTGTGCAGGAGGTGTCTGAGCAAGGTGTCAAGGGAGTGGCAAAGGTTGCAAAGGAGAGTGCTTCAAAAGTAGCTACAGCACAAGTTTCCAAGGAAGCATCTAAGAAGATAGCTAGTAAAACTGTGCAGGAGGTGTCTGAGCAAGGTGTCAAGGGAGTGGCAAAGGTTGCAAAGGAGAGTGCTTCAAAAGTAGCTACAGCACAAGTTTCCAAGGAAGCCTCTAAGAAAATAGCTAGTAAAACTGTGCAGAAGGTGTCTGAGCAAGGTGTCAAGGGAGTGGCAAAGGTTGCAAAGGAGAGTGCTTCAAAAGTAGCTACAGCACAAGTTTCCAAGGAAGCATCTAAGAAGATAGCTAGTAAAACTGTGCAGAAGGTGTCTGAGCAAGGTGTCAAGGGAGTGGCAAAGGTTGCAAAGGAGAGTGCTTCAAAAGTAGCTACAGCACAAGTTTCCAAGGAAGCATCTAAGAAGATAGCTAGTAAAACTGTGCAGGAGGTGTCTGAGCAAGGTGTCAAGGGATTGGCAAAGGTTGCAAAGGAGAGTGCTTCAAAAGTAGCTACAGCACAAGTTTCCAAGGAAGCATCTAAGAAGATAGCTAGTAAAACTGTGCAGGAGGTGTCTGAGCAAGGTGTCAAGGGAGTGGCAAAGGTTGCAAAGGAGAGTGCTTCAAAAGTAGCTACAGCACAAGTTTCCAAGGAAGCATCTAAGAAGATAGCTAGTAAAACTGTGCAGAAGGTGTCTGAACACAGTGTCAAGGGAGTGGCAAAGGTTGCAAAGGAGAGTGCTTCAAAAGTAGCTACAGCACAAGTTTCCAAGGAAGCCTCTAAGAAAATAGCTAGTAAAACTGTGCAGAAGGTGTCTGAGCAAGGTGTCAAGGGAGTGGCAAAGGTTGCAAAGGAGAGTGCTTCAACAGTAGCTACAGCACAAGTTTCCAAGGAAGCGTCGAAGAAGATAGCTAGTAAAACTGTGCAGGAGGTGTCTGAGCAAGGTGTCAAGGGAGTGGCAAAGGTTGCAAAGGAGAGTGCTTCAACAGTAGCTACAGCACAAGTTTCCAAGGAAGCGTCGAAGAAGATAGCTAGTAAAACTGTGCAGGAGGTGTCTGAGCAAGGTGTCAAGGGAGTGGCAAAGGTTGCAAAGGAGAGTGCTTCAACAGTAGCTACAGCACAAGTTTCCAAGGAAGCAACTAAAAAGATAGCTAGTAAAACTGTGCAGGAGGTGTCTGAGCAAGGTGTTGAGGAAGTGACAAAGGTTGTTGGGGAGACTGCTTCCAAGTCAGTTACAGAACAGGTTGCCAAGGAAACATCAACGAAAGTAGCCAGCACCACAGTCAAAGAAACCATGTCTGAGACAGCAGAAGCTGTTGCAACATCAAGTCAAGTATCAGCATCAGAATTGTCAAAAACTGGAACCAAAGAAGTAGCAAAGGCTGGGATAAAAAATGTCGCCAAGGCTGGAGTTCTAGCAGCTGGCATTTCTGCAGTGGTTGGTGGTGTGTTTCTGTATAGGGATCTGAAGGAGATTGAAAAGCAGAGAAATGCTAACGAAATAACTCCACAAAAATATAAAAAAGAAAAGAATGGCCGCATTGGTGAATATGCTGGTGAAATTGTTGGTTCTGGTCTAGTTGGTGCAGGTCTGTGTGTTGCTGCTTTAACTGGTCCTGCGGGAATAGCTGCAATTGGAGTTGGTGCTGTGGGGTCATTTGCAGTAGGAAAATTGGGTGGTTTTATAGGCAGAAGGATCTGAGATGGTGTATTCATGACCCAACTCTAGCTGCAATACAACAAAAAATAATACTTGAACAAATAACAGTGGTCATTTCAAATAGAGTGAAGACATTTAACCTGTGAAACAAAATTAGTCAAGGTGTAATAGTCAATGCAAATAGACACAAAACAATGGAATTAGAGACTGCTAACAGGGCTGCAAATAAGCGCCAGTCATCGGACAAATGTCCGATAAAAAGCGGAATTTGACTGGTAAATGACCTCTTCTGGTCGGACATTTGACCGATCAAATTTCGCTTAAAATAGTATGAATAAGGTATTTCTTTCTTTCTTTTTTATTATGTTCACTCAAAATTAATAATTTTGTCCGACCAGACTGGGTTTTTGACAGGTCAAACTTGCCCCTGGCCTGACAAATGACCAGCTTATAGAGAAAATTATTTGCAGCCCTGGCTAAGGTGTATTAGTCTAATATCTATTTCACGGTTTAAATGACTTCAATCTATATAATATACAAGCCAATTCCTCAACTTGCTAAGGGTATTTTATATTCAAAAATGTTAACTGCACTATTTTTTTAAATAGAGTGCAAATAGTAGAGTACAAACACTAAAAGTGTGCAATACTTTGCACTATTTACCACTAAATAGTGTTGATTAAACAATAGAGAACAATAGCATAATTTAGCAGTATTTAGTGGTGTTTATGTTGCACACTTTTAATGTTTGTACTCTAAAACCATGCAACATTAGTAAATACTAAATAGTTTGCTATTTCCATTTTTTTCCATTGTAAAGTGTAGTACTATTACTATAAAATATCTGAGGGACTAAATTAACTTTAAAACAAAATAATAAATAAATATAATAATATATTTATATAGCGCCTTTTCCAAAGCTCAAGGCACTTTACAGTATATGATATATATATATATAAAAAATAAAAAATATATGTTAATATAAAAATTAGTGAAAATTACATTTAATTAAATTACAGATAGTAAATATATATATGTATATATATATATATTGATATTGTTTAAATTTTAAATGTTCTTTGATGTCTAAAATAAAGAATGTCAGATAAAAAAATGTGTTTTTAGTTTTGTTTTAAATTTGTTTAAAGTTTCGCAGGACTTGACATCATCAGGCAAAGCATTCCACAACTTAGGTGCTGCAATACTAAAGGCACGATCGCCGTATGTAGCTGTGTTTGAGGCTGGGACATTAAGTAGAGATCTTTTTGCAGAGCACAGAGAATGTGAGGGGCAATATTTCACCAACAAATCTTTTATGTAGACAGGAGCAAGTCCATTGAGAGCTTTGTAAGTCATAAGTAGGATCTTAAACATTATACGGTACTTTACAGGAAGCCAATGAAGTTCCTTCAAACAAAAAACAAACAACCTTTTCAAGAAACTCATTCACCCATGCAGTGAAAAGCCTACATACTTGTTGCTTTGAGGATTATGGGTAGCCTGTGTATACTCAACAATATTGTAGAACACAGGAACTTAATGGCCACATAGGAATATGACCACACATATCAAAGAAAAGAGAGAACACTGAAACCATGAAATAAAAACATTGTTTTTTATTTAGTCAATTATCACTTAATCAGAAACATCAAATCAGTGCAAAAGGAAGCAATACCTCATTACAACTTTACTTAATGTCTTTGATAGCGACTAATAGTCAGCAAATAAAAACAATTATATGTAGAAGCAATTTTATTTTTTGGATAGCGAGTGCACTCTAGTAAAAGCAAATATGCAATCAGTCAATATGCATTCCGTGTCTCAACTTATTCATGATTCTCTGCACCACTAGCCTCCTGCGCAGCCACTCTTCGTGTTGGATATTTTTCCCCTACCAATATCCGACACTAAAAACGTCTGTGCAGGAGACTACTGCACTACAAGCTTGTAGCCTTTTCTCTTCATGGTTGACAAACTTTCCCCTTGGGTGTCCCAGTGAGTTGTTTATTGTATAAAGACAAGAATAAGGACAACTTTAAAACAATTCCTCTTAACATTTAGTTTATTGAGTAACATATCTTTAATTTATTACATACACAAATAAGATAATTTACTAAACCTATTTATTAGAAACACACGATTCCTGCAATGATTACAGCACATGCTTAGAGCGAAAACACTAAAGCCATGAAATAAAAACAAAATCATTACTGTTTAAATTATTTGTAGTTACCAACACTGAACCAGAAACATCAAATACACACTACCTAATTACATTACTTGTCTTCCATAGTGTCTAGAAGTCACTAAATAAGAGCTATTACACAGTAAAAATGCTTATTCATTTCATGGATAAAGTGTCATGGCTCTACAATTCATTGAGTGACAGTAGAAACCCACTAGCATACAATAATTTGGTATTCGATAAAGGCAAAGTGAATATCAAGAAAAGCAACCAAAGGCAAGGTTATGTACATATATTCATTAGTTAATAAGTATTTTTGTAGAAATACACAGGTAATTATGGAGAAAAATAAATAAATACTTCTGATCATTTAAAAAGGAAGTTTGTATTTCTGAATGAAAGCAAAACAAGCTAGATGGTAATCAAGAAATAGTTTAAGTTCGCAGCTTGCATGATTTTGGTGAATTACCTGGATATTTTTACAAAATAGTATGAATATAGCTCCATAAAAATCATTGTCATTATTTTGATCTCATGAAAAAAAAATACTATTGGTTAACAATGTCTAGTGCCTAGAAAAAATTGTCAGGAGTAAAAATAGTTGTAATGTTTAAGAGTTTGGGCTTATTTTTAAGACAGTTTAAATGTAACTTCTTACAATCAACAAGAATCTTGAATTAAATTCTATATAGTACCAATAACCTTTGAAATTTTACTCAGATATAAATAATTTACTTAGTTAACCTAGTTCTTAGTGCATCGTGACCAGCTTTAAACTAATGACAACCCCTGTACATAATCAACCTTAAATACTCCTTACAAAGAGATTGTCTAGCCTTATTTACATCAAATAATTTGTCACACCCAGTAATGTACAAGGTTACTGGTTATTCCTAGTTACAATGTACTTCATATCGATTTGCAGTGTCTGTAGGCAAACTTTGATGTTAGTGTATTCAAATAAACAGTGTATTAAACAAAAACATAGTAAAACAGTACTTAAGTTTTAAAAACAATCTAGAGTCAATACCTGTGTAACAAGTAGTACTAATTCATTAGTACTAAATAGTGCTTATTAAAAAATAGAAAACAATGTACCACTTTTTAATGCACCTTCAATTGTGTACCATGCTTTTACTAATACTAATACTTTTTTCATAGGTTAATGAAAACAACTCTAAAATACTACTATTTAGTACTATTTATGTTGCATGCTATTAATGTTTGTACTTTATTTCTAGATTGGACTGTTTTTTTTTATGTATGTTAAAATAATGAAACATGAACTGATCATTATATTACTTTGATTACGGTAGCGATATTGAAATAAACTACTGAGAACAATTTTTTTTTAACAACCTACAGATATCTATGGTTAGCCAGTTCAACTACTACAGCCTGACCTCCCTCCAAATGAAGCTGGTTTACATCTTTAGATTTACCATATAACTCAAAAGCACTATCTAAAACAACTTTCCCATAACCTGATAGACCATCAATATTGTCATTTATGGCTTTCTTGTCATCAAAATTGATGGCAACTAGATACTTGTTTCCTCGTACATAAGCCAGGATTTGAGAATCAACACGGACGACACGGAAATCTGTAGAGTCGAAAGGGGACTCCTTCCTGAGCTTGGCAGCGGCCATGTACAGACTGTAGCTAGACTTCTCGTCTTTCTTCTGTTTATCCATTTGTGTCTGGTAAACTTGGCCACTGGCTAATCCAAGTTCTTGACCAAAAGCAGTTGATGGTACACCAGGGAGTGTAAGGAGGAGAACATTCATTGCATTGACCAAGTTATTACCCAAACGATCAACAACAGTGCTTTCGGAAGTGCTGACAACAAAGTTGGGCGTCTGGTCTTTGGATAACGACTTCAGGTATTCGCTGACTGACTTGTTGACCTTTGATGGGATGTTGTCACCCTTCTTAAGATCCAGAAGGCCAGAGAATGTTGGTACATCACTTATTTCAGCAAACTGCTTAACTTGGTCTCCACTACCTTTGAGGTCCAATATCAGTAGTTTGTGGGAGTCTGCTTTATTGAGTGTTTCACGGAATTTCTTGACAAGGTCAACATTGCCAGGAAGGTCTATAAGCAAAAAAAAGATTACTTAGAAATTAGATTAATAATAAAAGTGTGGAAAACACTAAAACCATTAAGGTAAAATAAGCATGTTTAAATAAAACTAGTTGCTACCTATAAGGTTATCCGTGAAATAGATATGACTAACACTCTTTAGTAGACCCTAATTCCATTGTTTTCTTTTGAGTCTATTTGACTATTACAATTAAGCAAGCAATTGTCACGGGTTAAATGCCTTCACTCTACCCCTACTTTGTTTTTTTTTAGTGTCATCACACAATGCTCCTAAACAGCTAGGGGAGACTACCTAATACTTTAGTAACTATTTTACAGTCAACATTACTTAACCAGAATCAAAAGTAAAACAAGTTGCACTTTAAAACTTATCTTGTCATTGATAGTCACTAAATACACACCATTACACTGCAGTAGTTTGATATTATTTCATAGATTTATTTGCATTCTTAAATAGATAATACAGTGGAACACTGACAATTGTGATGAAAAAAGCTGATTAAAAATACTAATTCCTTCCATCTAAAAAAGACTTAAGCACAACAGAATAACTGAATAAGACTAGTGACTGGTTCTGATATACACCTTTCACATACCAACATCCTTTGCAGACTTTATAGTGTGAACTGTGGCTTTGTTTGCAACAACGATTTTTGATATAGGTGTAAAACCATCACTATAGATAGAAACTGCTTTGGTTTGGTGAAAAGTAAAAATACACTTATTTCAGCTTAAGAAACAACCATCAAGCCAACACTAAAAATGAATGCTGGTTTTGTACTGGTAATGTCTTGAAAACAGTAACATTAACCAAAGTATACCCTATATTTCTTGAACACTTGCAAGATTTGACTTGCTTTACTAGATAAGTGAGTTTCTATATTTATGACAGTATTTATTTCATGACAATATTGCTGAAAATAATTCAGTAATACAACAGAAATACAATCACAACACCAATATAATTCATCTTGTAGTAACAAAAGTAACTGTAACACAAGAAAGACAATAAATGTAAAATGACATTTGAAAATTAATCCTTTGTCGAAAAAAATGAAGAACTGAATCCAAATTTATCTGTGTTATTATTTCAACTATCTTAAGATAATTATAAAGATTATGTTTAACGAGGGAACCTACTCGCATTCAAGATGATTTTTAGTAGGGCCCTATTAAAAAGGTGTTGTTGTGGAAGCTATTTTATTACTTCAATAATTATTGTTTTTTTCTGGGAAACACTGACACCAAACCCTATATATTTTGTACCATACAAACACTTTTGTCTTGTCTTTATTCATGAGCATAAGTTTAAATTAATTTGCATAGCTATGACTTCTGGCTCCTACTTTTTACAACCAATTAATTGGCACTGACGAAAGGTTTACAGTGCTGCTAATTCAACCGGGCCACCCCAAGTTTATTAGCCAATCACGTTTGAGCTTAAGAACAAAATAACCAGACATAGACGATTCGTCAAGTCCCGGTTGAATTAGCAGCACTGTAAGAGTCAAAACATCTGCTAGCTTTCAGAGAGGAAAGTTTGAGGGCAATAAAACCTGTTCAAATTATGAATACATTGTGATAATGATATTGCTTTATTGAACAAAGGATTAGAAAGGTAAATACTTAATCCTGAAGAATTTATAATTACATAAATGTTGACTATCTTGCATTCAAATAACCTACAACAATTGCCTAAACCCATGACAGCAAATAATAATCATTGAAGGCGCTTATATAGTGCACTATATGTAGTCTCAGTGCACTTTACAGACACTTCTATTCAGTGGAGGACGTTACGAACTGCATATTAAAATACCCTAATGTCTACAACATGATACACATGTAAGAAGTGACTTGTATATAATTTGTGTATGTGGTTTTTAAACAAAAAAAGTAAACACAAAATCTTGACTATTTTGCATTAAAATAAGCCAGAAAAAAATGTGGCACAACTTATCAGATCCTTTATATCCTAGCATGATTTGTGTGAGGAAAAATTACGTGTATATCTATGTATGTGTACTTAAAACAAGAAAAGTAAACACCATATACTGAAGAATCTATAATCACCTAATATTTTAAGTCACACCATAACAACCTATAAATATACCTTATTGCCTAAAGCAACAAAAAGTCATATCCACCATAATCACTATTAGAAAAATCTATTTAACAAATAATTAAGGTTCAGCCGTGGTTTATACTCCGCTTTCAGCTCGTGCTTCTTGACATTTTCTCGTGTGTTCAAATTGCCAAGCGTGCGGTTATCAGAGTATAAACCACGGCTGAACCTTAATTATTTATTTTATTATATAAATTTCGATTAAAAATTGTTCAAAAATCGTTCAAAAAAGTCTGTTTGATTTCGAAAACTTACGACCGTGGTTTATACTCTCATAAACCACACTTGTTTGGCCAATCAGAGCGCGCGTTAGAATCAATCTATATAATAAATGTATATATATTAATCTGTGTAAGTACCATTTAGATATTACTTTCTTACACGCTATGATACTATAGAACATCCAAAATTTTTATCAATACATTAATTAGCATTTATTTATCAGTATCAAGACTTTTGTAATTTGAAGAAAAAGACCACTTTTTATGACCTATAAAAAGTTAAAAAAATATTCTAAAAAGATAAGATTAGAGAAATAATTCAGGTTTTAAAGGTCTCGATGAAATATTAATGATATATTATCGAGAAAAAAAAAGGGTTTGGGAGGAAATTTCGTTTCAATATTTGTTCTAACTATTGTGATTTCTGTTCAAAAAGTGATTAAAATATAAGTTATAATGATTAATGAAAAAAACTTGGATACTATAACTCGAGTCGCATGCAAATTTTATAATCATAACATTGCCACGTAATATAATATCGAAATGCTACCACCCCTCCCCCCCCCCCCACCAAGCAGCCAAAACAGCATTAGAAATCTACCACTTTTTCATTTTCTTCGTGATAATATAATAAAAGAACAAGAGGGAAATATTAGTTAAATATCCAAATATTCAACAACAAAAAATCGTGTTTCCCTATGTAAAGATACTACAAAGATAAAGGAAAAACATGTGAAAGCAGATTCGTGAAAGCCACGTGGGAACTTACCAAACGTTTGGCTGTGCTCCAACATATTGTATTCTGTGTTATTGACGCTATAGTTAGCCTTTTCTTTTTCATCTGAAAATGTACTATTTTCAAGTAAATATTGCACATCTTTAGCTCTAAAGCCATCCACTCCCTTGTTCATCCAGAACTTCAATATCTTGTTCAGTTCTTCCACTACCGCTTCGTTTCGAAGGTTCAGGTCTGGTTTGTCTTCCTCAAACTGATGAAGGTAATTCTCGTTTGTTGGTGCTTCTTTCGTCCACGCACGTCCTCCAGTAACACTAATCCAGTTGTTGGCAGTCTTTTGCCATACATACCATTCTCTTTTCTCTGAATCGGTTTTCTTGGCGCTTTCTACAAACCATTTGTGCTTTTTGGAAGTATGGTTGGGAACGAAGTCAAGAACTATCTTCATATCTTTGTCGTGTGCCTTTTTGACTAATTCCTCAAAGTCACTCATATTTCCAAGGTTTTTAGCGATAGCAGTGTGATCCTCAATATCATTATTCTTGTTTGTAGTCGGGTAGATCGAGTTCAGTCGTAGAATTTTCACACCCAACTTGTCGAGATCGTCCAAACTCTTCGTAATGTCTTTCAACTTGAGGGATTTAGGGTCGACTTGGTAAACTATATCATCTTTAAACCATTCTCTATCAATGGGAGCTTTCTTGGCAGGACATTTCGGTGAAACTATGATAATAACGACAGCAGCAACGACCATAGCTATGATGAGAATACCAAAGAGAATGACCAAAACAACACGAGTCTTGCTGTACTTTGCTATCTCTTCATCGCTTGGTTTCTCCATCACTCGTGATGATGGCTCCATTTTCACTTTAACTTCATCGTTAGCCGTAAGGCTGTTGAATTCTACTGCGTTCGACATGTTTTTAGAGGCCAAAACACGGAAATCTTTCGTACAACTCTATCGCTGAACACAAAGCTAAAATGGCGGGAATGCGATATCTTTTGTCACGAGTGCCGCACTGAAGCAGACAAACCAATCAGCTTTATCGTACTATTGACTTTGACCTTTGAACAACTTTTAATCCAGTGATCTGATTGGTTGAATAGATTCAATGAACCTGTTTGCATCTACTATAACAGGTTTTGTTTTCGGCAACACCGCACGCTGATTGCATCATATCTTTCTTCACGTGTTTGAACCGACGCTTGAACTTATAGCTAAAATTACGTGTTAAAATCCTCAACTTAAAAATCATATGACATCAAAAAACGTGCCAGCCTCCAGATTCAGTGTCTTAATTTTTCTCACAAAATGAAATAAGAGGCTATGACGAGTATTATATAAAATGAATATTAAATACACGACCCACCCATGCGACACTTCGGAACAAACATAACCTTTGAAAAGTGTTAATTAAAAGAGCATTTAATTATAAGATCACTTTCCTTACAATCGGTATTACGTGCTTTATCTGTTCATTACAAACACAGAAAACCTTCCCACTGAACCCCAAGACCATAACTGAGATTTTTGTTAAAAGAAAACTTCCTTTATCAAATATTTATATTTTCACTTTTAATTTCAAATGTCTTCAGTCCTAAAGCAACAAAAACAATGTAATTGAATTTCACGCCTTTTTCGCATGGCTTTTTCGCATTAGCTATTAAATATATATATCTTATTAGACAGTTTGATGTGTAATATGGCTGGATATTTTACGAGTGAAACGCTGTATTTTGACGAGCCTCCGAGCGAGTCAAAATGCAAGTTAACGAGTAAACTATCCAGCCATATTACACATCAAACTGTTTAATAAGTTATTTATTATCCAATCAAAAGGATTTTGTTATTTTATAATGGAAAATATTGTTTTACTTCAGGGCTAAATAGACGAGTAAAAATATCGCTGGATATTTTTACTCGATCCCGTCCTACTCCTGCGATATTTTTACTCGTCTATGACTAGTTGGATAATAAAACACCTTCTTCAAAAATATAGTCAAGCCGACATAATATATCGAGACATATCTCGAATATTTAATTTTATCTTGACCTATCGCCTTTGACAACCACTGTTGATGTACAGATGTCGGAATATAAACCTTTTTTTTATAATAGCGAAAAAATAATTAAAATATATACAATTACCCAGAAAGAGCGTATCTAGAGCTGCTAATGTTTTCTTGGTCGTAATGGTGTACCGCCAGGTGAGAAAAATATTTATCTCTAATGATATAGTCTCTAAAAATAAGATCTTCAAAGTAATAAGTTATTTTATTTGTCTTTGTATTAGATATGTACATAAATATAAATATTTTGTATCTTAATGTCGTGTTGTTGATTGGTTAATATTCCTCGTCGTATTCTGTATACTCTTCCTCAGCACCTAAAAAGAGCAAAGAAAACAAACACGTTTAATAATAACAACAATTAATGCACAGATGATTTTAGGGGGTGAGGTCGCATGTTTCATCAATCCCTTAAAATATTTGCATTTCCTCCCTTGTTCCCCATAAGTAAAATAACAGTTTGCGCTAAATGTTTTATCTTTTGTTACCACGATCCAAAAATAAAATATTGTTTTCAGTCATATTTTGTTCCCTTGTATCCTGAACAGAATTTGAAAATGATCCCGCCCATTCTCTTACCCAGACCCTTCTCAGCTTTCTAACGAGGGTAAGAGAAGGGATCACGCCCTGTCCCCTGAAAATAAGTGCTTCTGTTTCTAAGTTCCCTTAAGCTACGGTAATACGAGCAACAAATTCGTCCAACTTGTCTCGCAACATCGCTGCAAAACAATTTGGAAAGCGATGTTGCTCGTTTTTCCACCCGCGTACCAACTTGTCTCGCGTCAAAGTTTGTTGCAGAAAGTAGAAGATCGTTCTACTTTTTGCAACAAAACTTGTAGATGTTGCTCGTATTTCCACCCGCGTACCAACTTGTCTCGCGTCAAAATGGCTTGTTGCAAGTTGAAAAAGTTTGTTGCAGAAAGTAGAAGATGGTTCTACTTTTTGCAACAAAACTTGTAGATGTTGCTCGTATTACCACACCAACCCAAGTTGTCTCGCAGCAAAATGACGTCAAGCACGCCGCCATATTTGTTTACTCGCTGTATTAACCAATCAGAAATCAGAATTCAACTCAACTTGCAATAAGCCATTTTGACGCGAGACAAGTTGGTACGCGGGTGGAAAAACGCGCAATATCGCTTTCCAACTTGTTTTGCAGCAATGTTGGACGATTTTGCTGCTTGTATTGCCGTACCTTAAAAAAAACTTCCCTAGAAAACCCGGTGGCTCACTACAGGAAATTTCGTATTACTGTGAAAACTTCAAAGCCGTGTGTGTGCCTTGCCGCAACCGTGATGTTTCTAGAATGTTTTGACGTGCTTTGCGCGCCTTGACTGATGTATCGATATTCATACTGCATGCTTTTGACGAATAATTGTCAAATATTTACTGGGATACCTGTAGTATCACAGTCTTAAAATGTTTTTTTTTTCTTTCTTCTGCTCGACAAAATGAATAAATTGCGCAATTCGCCTTTCCGGAATTCATGAGGGGACTGGGGACGAGTGAAAAAATTAATTATATTAAAAAATGATCCCGTCACAAAATAAAACATACAAACATTAGTATTATTACCGAGTTTGAGCATGTTTGGATAAATACTTACTGAGTTATAAGCTTCTAAAATTCGCAAAAATAAGATGGGGTTTGAGGACAGCGTCCCCAAAAACCATACATTCTCTCTTATTTTTACGATTTGTTTAAAGCCCATCAATCAGTTAGTATTTGCCCAATCATTCTAAAACGTGATAAACTTGATCAGTTTAGTGTGGTCTTTCATGTGATGGGTTTTGTTTCTTAATTAGATTAATATTTCTACACTCGTTCCCAGTCCCCTCATGAATTCCGGAAAGGCGAATAGAGGACCAGAGGCTCATTGCGGCCTCACAATAGCCTCGACACCATGACATGTTGTCCCATTGGTTTCTTCGATACCATGACAACCATTCATATCAGGTCTGTGTCATCATGAGACCTTGAACTTGTTAACAATAAAAACTTACCACTGTTATAGATTGTTCCCAATAATTGCGCAGCGCTAACATGGTCTGCGTCATCCTCCTCGTCGAAATAATCGTCTTCTTCGCCAGGATCTTCATGCGGCAGCGCGGTGTTATCTGGTCCAGCATAATCTACTGGGCCACTCTCCACGACCAGCTCTCTTTCATCGGAAACTGCAAGGTTTGCTGTCTGGGCTGATACCTTAAAATAATGGTGGATCGTTTGATTTAGTTACTCAATGTGTGGAACATATGTGGTATGGGAGGGGAAGGATAAAGAGAGGATGTGATGAAGAAACATTTATAAAAATTATAAAGTCCAGAGTTGATTGTTATTATTATGATGATAATGATATTAATAAATAAGACAGAATGCTAGCCTTAGCCTAGCCTTTTTCGCAGGCGTTCTTAGTGTCGTCACGCAACGCTTTTTGGGAGTAATGCGTTACGTGACGACACTAAGATGTCACAATGATGGCGGTGATAGTGACGATGACTGTGGTGATGACAGTGATGATGACAGTGATGATGACGATGATGATGATGATGACAGTAGTGATGATGGTGATAGTGATGATATGATGATGATGATGATGGTGATAGTAATGATGATGATGATGGTGATATTGATAGTGATGATAGTTATAATTATGGTCGGATAGTAATGATGATCTTGGCGGTGGTAATAATAATGATGATGGTGATGCTGCTGCTGACTGATGATTCTACCTTTTGTTTCTTTGGCTTTTCAGGAGATGGTACAACTGGGTTTTGAGCCTCTCTGTAAAAATAAAATGCATTATTTTTCTTTGCGTTGGTTAGGTGCATTAACTACATAGGAGTTGTAATAGTGAAGGTAGAACAAAGTTATCGTTCGTGGGTACAGTGTTAGTGAAATACATTACCCTGGGGAACTCCACAGTTAAAAGAATGAGAAGTATAGATGTCCCACCTTCGACACTTGCCTATATCAGTAAGATATAACTCAAACCATTTGAGTGCAAGTCCTTTGACACCGAAACTAGCAGAAAGCCTTGTTAGTAATATCCCATGATCAACTGTATCAAAAGCGGCGGACAAATAAAAAAAGAACGAGAAAAACTGATCGTTTTTGATCAATGGCGCAAAAAAGGTCATCATGCTCTGTGGTGTTTTTTTTTTAACCTATTTCAAAAATCGTCGTCGCAGCCGAAGCTACAGTCCACACTCTGAAGCCTGCAAAGTATGTCGGTAATATGAACATAAACTGTTAATGGGTACGATCGAGTTTGTTTAAATAAATTTTAGTCATATAGCACAAACACGTACAAACAAAATATGATATGAATAAATCGATAACAAGAGAAGAAATACCGACATCCTTTGCGTACTTCAGAGTGAGGACTGTAGCCTTTATTGCGACAAAGATTTTTGAAATAGGTGTATAAGCATATTGAAATCACACATGAGAGCTACCACTTTTCAATAGCTTTAATTAGACAGAAATTTTAAATTTGAGATAGGCCTAAAGCTTTAATACTCTTCAGAAGACAAGGATTGCTTTTTGAGCAAAGGTCGAATTAGATTAATTTATTATCTTGGCAATAGATGGAATTAAAAGATCAATATAATTCTTCAAGAGTTTTTGCCAGGGATAGGATCAAGGTCACACGATTTAGCGCATAAGAAGGAAAGAACTACAGAAAGACTCTCAGGAGAAATGTCATCAAAAGAAGTGAGATAGCTATCCATTGTTACAGTTGGAATGTCTAAAGTAAAAGTTAATAAAAGTAAAGTTGGAAAGTTACAAGTATTATTATTGAAATTGGTTTGAATTGTCTTGATCAAATTAGCTGCGAACAGTCCCTACTTTTCCCTCCGGATTCCGAGGAAAACGAGAGAAAAAAACTGCCTTTCAATAAAACACGGACGAGTGGGATTTGGGGCGAGAAGATGAGGGGAGCTGGGAGAGGCTAGAGACTTTGTAAGAGAGTTAGTCAACCCTCTGGTGACCAGTGTACAATTATAGCTTCTATTGTGTTCACCGTTTGTCTGAAACAATCTTACCTCTTCAGCGCTCCCTTCCTAGCAGGGACTTCAGGTACAAGAAACTGTCCAGGTTCTGCATTAGGTTTCTGCTTAGGTGGCGGGTCCAGCTGTATGGGCGTAACAGGATTTACCGGTTCGTCTGGTTTCGTGGACTGACTCGTCTCTAGATCTCGGAGTACCTCGTAGTTGATCTTGCTGGATATTTTCTTTTCGACTAACATTTTCTCGATAGCTTCTCCAGCAGTCGCTGCAGGGGGTCCCTTTTTAGCTTTTTGCTTCCGTCTCTATAAATTTAAATAGTTTTTTTAAACGAACTTAATGGAGCATTTCAGAGGAACTATTGACCGAATCGAAATATGATGACCTGCTATTGTTTTAGACTAGCTAGCCACATGTACACACTGGAACACAATACTAAGATTTTTCCCGAAACTTTTTCAGTTTTTGTTGTTGTTAAAATTGCTTTTTCATCACAACAATCAACGTCATATCATTGTCATCTTCATCGTCATCACTATCGCCATTATCATCATCATCTTCATTTTTATCATCTTATAGTTACCGAAGGAAGTATTGAAAATAAAAAATAATCACCTTTTTCGGTTCTGGTTTGCTTATACCCTGCTCTCTTTCTCTTGCTTCTCTTTCTTCTTTTTCTGGGGGACACAACATACAAAACAGTGTTATTTTTAGAGATAATAGCATGATTTTATTGCAATATTACAAACAGGGCCACTAAAACATAACTATCCAATCACAATCGTGCTTAAAGTAATAATAATTTCCAATATATGTGAATGGAATAGAACAAGATGGAATAAGAAACATCTTAGCTTGTGAGAACCGTCTACAAGGTTTTATGTTGTTCTCAAAAAATATCTATTTTGAAATTTTATTGGTTGGCCCTGGTTTCAGAAGTCGCACTGTAATCATTGTCTTTGACTACACTGGTGCCAGAGGTTATTTTCTACTTGCTTTGGGAACTTTGGCGTTTGTAAATCTGGCGGATTATAAAAGGGGGAGAGGATCAGGGAGGAAAAAGAAACACAATTCAAAAGACCTCAAAAAATACTGGGAGATGGGAGAAATTACTGGAAGGAAACAGGGAGGAAGGAAAAATGTCTAAAATAATTTGGAAGACGGGAAAAACCCAGTGAAATATAGGAAGGAGGGATATTTGAAGGTGTGTCGGCCTCTCATCGTTATAAAGAAACGAGAAGACGTACAAATGATAAATACAAATACTAGATCAAAAAACATTCTGGTTTCCTTGGAGTGCCTTTCAAGACTAAGGTACATTTTGAAACTAAAATACCTTTCATTTTTTCTAAATATTCCTTGTTCTCTTCCATCCATATTTTTGTTTTAATCTCTATTTCATCGTTGGTTAGTAAACACTGTACAAGAGGAATAAATAAAATATTTAGATCATTATTTCATAGAATAGAATGGAATGGAATGGAATGGAATAGAATAGAATAGAATAGAATAGAATAGAATAGAATAGAATAGAATAGAATAGAACTGAGAATAGAATAGAATAGAATAGAATTGAATTGAATAGAATAGAATTGATAGAATAGAATTGAATAGAATAGAATGGAATGGAATTGAATAGAATTGAATGGAATGGAATAGAATAGCATGGAATGGAATATAAATGGAATGGAATGGTATAGCATAGAATGGAATAGAATGGAACAGAATAGAATGGAATTGAATAGAATGGAATGGAATAGGAATATATAGGAATGGAATATAAATGGAATGGTATGGCATAGAATGGAATAGAATGGAACAGAATAGAATAGAATGGAATGGAATAGAATGGAATGGAATATAATGGAATAGAATATGGAATAGAATGGAATAGAATGGAATAGAACAGAATGGAATAGAATGGAATTGTTGGTTATAATAATATGAAATGACTGAAATGGAATGCATGAAGTAGAAAAGAATGGAATTGAAAAGCATAAAAAGACAATGATAAAATATATGTTATGCAAATTTATGTACATGGTTGAATGACTCACTGAATCAAGTTCATTATCATCCAATCCTGTTAGATCGAGTTCACCATCACCTTCCTCCTCTAGCAACAACGAAAAATAAAAAAAAATTAAATGTGACATGTTGATTGATAGGCCATCATGTGTTAGGTCTGGGTCCCACCACCCCGAACAAAATACTACTTGTAGTCCTCTTGACCTTCCTTGTTTGTTTACCCATTTCAAACCACATGATGCCACCCTTAGGAGTTGATTCTTTCAAATGGAAATATTATGACACGTTCATCATAACAGAACAAATATTCTCAAGAGAATGCAACATGGTCTGACATGGGGAATTTGCATATGGTGGTAAAGAAGTCTATTGAGTGGGCATGTACTAAGTTCTACTGTATTTTGCCAGCACCAATTCAAGGGGGCCTCTTGGCCAACCAAGTTTTAATAGTGTTTTATTTATTTCTTAAATATCAAGGTGATTATGACAAGCACACAAGACAGCCACCCGGGGGGGGGGGGGTACTCCCTTTGTCCAAATGGTAGGGGTGGTCGGTGGAGATTTTGAAAATGACCCCTAAAAGGTATACACACAGATACAAATAAAGCAGAGTAAAACGACTCTTAGAACTGATTTTTGAGCCAAATCTCTAAATGGACCCTAAAAGGTACGCACTGGAAATATTCTAACCCTAAAAGGTACGGCGATCACCCCTACCACTTGGATAAAGGGAGAACCCCCCCCCCCCCCCGGGACGGCCACCCTATCTTAACCTTTTTGGATTCACAAGTGATTTGGTAACATCTGAATACATACCTTGTTTAGTGTCTGTACTAGATAAATGATCCATAATACTGGTCCGTATCAGTCCATGATCCACTGGACCTTTTACATGCACGATATTCTCAGTTGCCTCTACGTTCTGTAAAGGTGTGTTTTCATGTGAATCATTTTCTTTGTTTACAGTGTTATTAGAAGTTTCATTGCTAATTCCTAGGATGTTATTGATCTCTTTTTGGAAATTTTCAAGTTCATTTGTTACTTCTGGGTTGTTGAGTTCTTCCGACTGCTGTTTGGCTTTCTTTCTTGCATGTGTAAAACATGGTGGATCTTGTTCTTCTTCTAAGTCAATCTTTTGAAACTCGTCAATAGTAAGTTGACTTGAAGGAGTGTCTTTAAATTCACCAAGACGTTTTCGTATAGTTGTATTACTAATACGGACTACTTTGACAACTTCTTTTACTGATCTGCTGAAGTTATGGAAACGTGCGGCCACTAGGAGAGCTGGGTAAAGACAGTGAAGGAATATATGTCAAAAACCTTGAATTATTATTTGGTTTGACTATCAAAAATATCATAACGAGTAGCTTTTAAAAGCTTTGAATAATATCAACCATAAAAACAACCATTTAGACCATAATTTTAAAAAAATGAGTATTGATGGACGTTATGTCACAGTGTCTAATCACATAGTCGGCAGACCATTATATATTCATTGCAATCCACCCACAATCATCATCACCCTATCTGGCATTATTACCACCATCAAACACTAACCTGCTCCACATAGACCAGAAGGGCGTCTACCATGATGGATCCAATCTCTTTTCATTCGGGCAACCAGCCTGAGTGCTGTCATGGCAACATCATGCTCTTTTTCTTCAAACTCAAGCTTGTGAGCAAAACGATGAATGTAAAGGCATGGATCTATAATACGAAAAATGTGATAATGACAATTAATAAACAATTTGCAGGATTATGTCATTTAGTACCAGTACCAGAATGCTTTACGAATTGTCTTTGTAATTCTGATTTTTTTTTCCCTCTTGAGAATACTAGAACAATGGACACTAACTATTTAACAAAAGAAAGTAGGCAAAGCATTCTGGTCTTGGTGGTACACAATGCTATAATGCAATTGGCCTTTTGCTCATAAGATTTAATTATTATACAAGTGGTATTATTATACGAGTGGTATCTTTTAGGGGTGTTTTTTGATATGTTACATTGGAGTCTCCACCGGGTATCTGTTTCATCCCTGACAGATGAAACCAAAATGCAAAGGGAGAAATAAAATCCCACAATTTCTAGCCACTATACTGCTGGTTTCATAAAAGCTGCTTATATCACCAAAAGAGAGGTTTTCATACCTATGGCTGGAAGGTTGATGTAAAGTTCCTGTGCCAGCTTCAAGTACGCTCTACCAAGTGTAAATACATCAATCTATAAAAAATTGGTTAATACATAAATTATGTTCAAAATGACATTAATTTATAAAATAATGAATGGAAACTAGCGAGTAAACTAGTATAGGCTGCGTCGGTGTTTGATATAAATGATAGGTAATATAATGAAATTTGTAACATTGTAAAAAATGTTGACTTAACTTTACTGAATAGATGTTTCGAGCTTTAGTGCTTCGTCAGAGTAAAAGGGACAAAGGGCTAAAAGCTCAAAACGTCAGTTTAAAAGTCAACATTTTTTACGGTGTTACAAATTTCATTATATTACCTATTATAAAATAATGAACAAATAAATCACAATAAATTGATTTAATCCTATGCACATAGGTTCCAATTTGCTTTGTATTATTATTATTTTAGTGAGCACTACCAAGTAAATCCTCAATAATTCTCTATCAACCTACCTGTAACACATCACTGAAATCCAGTAACATATCTTAACAGAAAATTAAGGAATTACAATTGAGTATTTCAATGATATATATATTAAATACCTTACTGATTGAGTGAGATTCCTGAAATGCTACCGCCATATAACAGTCCTGTCCAGTTGGTACAGTGGAACCCCGTTAATCCAGCCACCAAAGGGACAGCCCAAAGAGGCCATATTAATAGGGTGGCCGCATTAAGCAGGTAAATTTTATAGAAAATGTATGGACATGCATTTCGTTGGGACCTAAAAAACTGGCTGCAATAACAGGGTGGCCGTATTAAGCAGGTGGCCTTAAGGCGGGTTCCACTGTATTCCATTAGTTCAGAGCTGGACCCAATTTTCGCAAAAGAGATGTTTTTTTATGCCCATGGTCTTATTCTTCTACTCAATCCAGAATAAGACTGTCCATGTAAAAAAAAACTCCTGAGCAAAAATTTGGTGCAGCTCTGGATTAGTATTCCATGTATTTTTGGTGTCAGAGGATTAAGTTTGGTAAACTGCTCTAAAAGTAATTGTACATTGTATATTTATAGTGATTTACCAACTACAGCGCAATGCGCAAACGTATGACCACATTTAATGTATTCGCATACTTCTATGCACGGGAGTTTGTACTTTAAACAGACACATTTTATGTGGAGTTGTCTGATTTTACTGAGTAAGGCGTGTAAAAACTTCTCTCGCAGCATAAAGTCTGCATTGTATAGAGGTATACAAATATATATTAAAAGTGGTCATACTTTTGCGCCTAATGCTGTAACTAATCAATAAAATTCATTAAAAGAATCAAAGGATACGAGGAGTTTTTTCTGTCCTGCACACCAAATATAGACAAGCAGCGACAACATGATTGATTCTTCTTCCTCTTGTCAGTCTTTTATTGACAGCAAGTTTGTAGAAGTTGAATGCAGTGTCTATGCAATGTTGGTTCATTTGTAGTTGGTGACCTAAATTATTGATTCTTTTTCGACCTAAAGAATGAGCCATGATGATTATGTGAGGATAACATGATGTTTATAATGACAACAATAATGGTGATATAATTACAATATTAATGATCGTGATAGTGATAAAAAATGATGATATAATTATTGATAAAGATGACAATACATTCATTGCGTAGTACAGTGAGCAAAGGAATTATGTGTGTGGTGGTGGTGGTGGCGGTTGGTTCATACAAAAATATATAGGCCGGGTACATTAGGGTATATTAGTGAGTACTATTTAAGGGTAGGAGTGTTTTTTGTAGGGGGGGGGGGGGGGGGGGGGGTTGTACTAATTTATTTTTTACACCAAAACCAAGACCCCCCTCTTTGATGTAATAAACAATTAATTGTCCCTAAAGAAACATACCATTTTCCAGAGTTACAGCCCTTGATTCCTGGCCAAGACCATGTCTAAACCCAGTACCTAGCCCTATTCCAGTTTTATTCCCTATAAAATAAAATTATATCAAATAAAATTTTGAAACAATGTGCGCTACTAATCTCTAATTTGGTAAGCAAAACTATGTTGGTAATTTTTCACATATTCAAATACGATCAAAAGTATTCTATATAAATTATAAAGTAATTTTCATCTGAATTTCGCATTGTACTCGTGGCCTAACGTGTTATCGGCCAGCACCAGCATGTGACGATTCAACAATCATCGCCGAGTTCGAAACCCGCAGATACCACTTTTTCCTTTTTTTTTCTTTTCAAGAACTAAATCTTTTTTTTCAAATAACTAAAAAGTTAAATCATTATAGGGTATTCTATAAATAAGAACGAAGTTAAATGAGCTGATTTTAATAAAGAGAAACCCGAATATGAACAAAATGGCGGCCACGAGGGCGAAATTATATTACGTCACACGTTGCAAGCGTTTTATTTTGTCGCTACTTCTTCACCAAGAAGGATACCTTCAGAAGATACAAACTGGCCAATAGCACTGGTACCACCAATGCTGTTTTCTTGAAACTGGACTTCAGAAACGATAATATTGTCCTCGAGAACCGAGCCACAGTTGATGCAAACAGCATTTCCACGGGAAGGATCAAAGTCGATATCACTTCCACCACAATTTGAACAAACTTGAGACATTATTTATCCTTCATAAGATTCAGAGGAACATTTACAGTAAAGAAAACGCTAAAGTTTAGTTAACCAAGGCCAAACTTATATATATATTCGTTTACTACTCTAAAGTTCAACTGACTGACTTGCAAGGGTTCATGGGAGTATCATGAAAGCAAATGATTATGTGGAGGGTAGGGTAGGCCGCTATTGTTGCCAAAAAGTGAAGGGAAAAAAAAAATCAAACACACACCCGCCCCAACAAGCAGAAAAAAGCAAAATTGAATATACTGATGAAGAAAATTTAAATTTGGTTTATAAAAAGATACTTTTCTTTAACTGACAAAATAAATACATCAAGAAATTCACTCAAATTTTCATTTTGAATTTATTTTAATAAAAATATGTTTGCATGTTGACCAAATATGTCAATAATATTTCTACTGTATAAAAGAAATAGAAAACTAGCTTTCTGTCCTATTTGCAGTTGTAAAGCACTTGGGGGTTGTCAGAAAACTTGTGAAGTATATAGAAGCACTCCATTTAGCCTGCATCTTTCCTTTTGCCTTCCTAGCAACTCCACAGACCATAGGCAAAACTCCACTTTGAATTGTTCTTCTCTTATAAACACTTCTCCTGCATGCTTTAATACTGCACACAGCATGCACATGTTTTCTATTTGTTTTTATAGTGTTATGAAACAAACTATTGTATTTTGATATATAATAAATTACTTTTGATATATTTTCATTTATTTTTGAATCAATGAATCAATTCTCAGTGCATTTTTATGGAATGGTTTTATCATTTTTGTTCTTCTTAATGCTAATTTGCTAATTTGCAGGAATTATTAAATTATTTATAATGTGATGGTTTTTGAAACAATTTCCCATAATAACAACTCATCACAATCACTTTTTAACTTTTTCAAACACTATTACAAGATACTAAAATACCTTTAACAATCTCATAAAAAATTCCAAAATTATCAACTTTTACGAGGGGGGCATAAGCGGGTGTTGGAAACCGCACAAAACAAAATTTGCTAAACACCGCAAATGCAAGATTTGCAAAACCACAAAACTGCAGTTATAAATGAAAAAAATAAAAAGCACCAAAAAAAAAAAACCAGCATCACCGCAAACCCTTATGCCCCCTTCTTTTAGTTTTAAAAGTTGTGAACAAACTATTAATTTTGTTAAAAATCTGAGTTCTAATCACAATAATTGAATTAAAAATTGAAAGGTTTTGTAATGCAAAAACTTTAAATTATACACCTTATTTGCTTGTGTCAACTAATGTTTCCCCAAATACATTCCTCTTGATAAATACTTTTTTTTTTGTTTAAAATAATATATTGATGTAAAAAAATATTCAGTAACATTTCCCAAAGTCAGTATTGATCTGCTAAACCTGAAGCAAGCAAATAATGTATATTGTGTTTAAACAATGTTCAATTGTGTTTATATTTCAGCGTGACACACCTTACGGTGGCCACAAACTTGTTTTGTACAAGTTAACCAATCAGAAAGCGAGAATTTTACCTTAATATAAAAGAAGACATGCTGAGTGTCAAACTGTAAACACTATGAATTGTTCAAAGCGAAGACAAGAGTGAAGTTTATAAGTGCCTGAAAAACCTCTCCGGATGTTTAAATTTGAAAAGGTGTAGCAAATAATTTGAAAATAGAAACTTTTGAACGCTAAGCTAACTTGTACAAAACTTTAATTGGGTGGCCATGGTAAGGTGCGTCATGCTGTAAGAGTGAATGGTCACAAAACATCTACATCTCACTATGGTTGCAAATGCTGTTCATTGCTTGACTTGTCCTTTTTTGTTCCATCAATTATTCTGAATTTTGAAGCAAATGCTGGTTGGACATTGTAAGTTCTTAAATAGAGGAGAGAAATCTCAGATCTTTCCTTAGTTCCATGCCCATGTTGTTTGTGTATGATCATCTTTCTTGATTTTTTTTACCAAGAATTATTGTCAAGTAATATTACCAGCAATTTATTACTGAACAGTAGTAATTTGTACAATTTGTACATAAAACATGTTGTTTGTGTATGATCATGTTTCTTGATTATTTTTTACCAAAAATTATTGTCAAGTAATATTACCAGCAATTTATTACTGAACAGTAGTAATTTGTACAATTTGTACATAAAACTGCCACGTAACAGCCATATAGAGCTGTGTAGTTTTAAACATTGTTGTTTAGCAGCAACAAGCATACAAAGAAGTATGAGAAAACATTAATTAAAAGTGATCATTCTTCTGCACTTGTGTGCTGTTCATTAGAATCATAATCATTTACATCATTATCATGGTTATCATTAACATCATAATTATAATATAAATAGTCATTAACATCAATATCATCACAATATCATTATCATGATTATCATGATTATCATTAACATTGTTATAATATAAATATAGTCAGTAATAATAATTTAATATTTATATTGCGCAGGTTTCATGGGTAGATGCTCACCCGCGCATAGTATATTAGTATTAGATACATTAGTAAAATGTGGAACTTATGATATTATAGACATATCATTATTGTCAGTTACCATTATTGCTTACTAGTCATAATCAAATCATAAAATTTCAATGTAGAATGATAGGTTCTATAATCTAAAAATTGACTTAAAGAAAGAAAGAATCCTGCCAAACATCACCAATATTCCTCTTCTGACCTTCCTGACAAAAAAGGGAATCAAAATAGCAACTATCAAGCTAATCTTGACAATAAATTGAAACCATGTTGTTCTCTTGAATGGCATTTGTCCTGTAGAAGATGCATAGCCATGAGGATCCATTAACCATGAAATGTACAAACTAAGCTGACCAATAGCAGCACTGCTCATACTTGGAACACATGTTTTACCTGGAATAACAATAATCACAATGAGGATGGTAAAAATAATTGGGATAGTACAAGTGCATTGATTGGCCAAAACACTGTTTTTCAAGAGAGCATGAAACACAATAGTTGGGTTAGTACACATGTGTTGATTGGTCAAAACACTGTTTTTCAAGAGAGCATGAAACACAATAGTTGGGATAGTACACATGCATTGATTGGCCAAAACACTGTTTTTCAAGAGAGCAGGAAACACACTTAGGTCATTTTCAATAGAAAATTGAGATGACAATGATAGAGACACATGAATAATTGTCCCGCAAGGTGTAAAAAGGTCTTTATTATTGCAAGCTAAACCATCGTCCTGCTTCAATGCAAAGGCACAGCTACCTTTGAAGGGTCCTTTGAAGATGGTGCAGGGAACTGTGAATGGGACTATTGTGTGTAAACTTGCATAACATGATTGTATGGTACTTACTAATTCCAAAACACCCACTAGGTAATTGCCATTCCACAATGGATGGTAGTCTTAAGTGTGTAACATGCAAGAAATCTTCAAATCCCAGAAGACTACATGCAAAGAATGCTTCAAGAAAGGAAATAATTTCTTCTTTCTCTTGCGGTATGTTGGAAGCATGAAAAGCTGATACTTTGGGGTACAAAGAGTAACAAATGTCATCTGCTAATTGATCTAGTGTGACTGGATCCCATTTTTCATTGACTCTACTTGAGCAACCTGAATAGAAATGAATACATAAATCAATTAATGAATAAATAAGTGAATGGATGAATGACTGAATGAGTGAACAAATGAATGAACAAATGAATGTCAAAATAATCAAGATTATGCAAAAAAGAACTAGTAAACTCAGATATGTGCTTAAATTGCTGTAAGCGTGTTATAGTTAGTGTGAGTGCCATCTCAAAAATAGCCTCCATGTTGAAGAGATGTGGGAATATTATATCTTTAAATGGTTATATCGCATATCTAAATTAAGAATAGCGTGCATAAAATAGAATGAATATGTACATACCTACTAGCTCTACCATAGATAACACCATTGCTTGATAAGGAATCACTGCTTCTTTTGCTATTTTAGGTTGCAGAACTTTTAGACAACGATCACTTAAAATGCAGTTTTTATCGTCAACTTGAATCAAATCTCCCAGACAATTCAGAAAATCGGCTAACTTGGCTTGTTCCAGTGTTTCTAATGTTCTTCTATTTTCTTTCTCGACATTGATAGATCTATAGGGAAGAAACCTCTTCCAGTCCGATGACATAAAGTTGCTCAATCCCTCAGTCATATTTGAAGGATTATAAATATTGAGGATTCGAGGAATTAAAACATTCATTTTGGCACATAGTTCTTTGACATTCTCTACAATGGATTTTGGTACATAGACTTCAGGCGTACCCACACAATGTTCTACTACTCTTGCAAGTGCAGCTGGAAAAAAACATGACAAAAAATCAATTTAATATTTCTAAGCATTTAAATTATTTTTAAACCTTTTTTGAGGGTCCTGAAGTGGGGGTCCGAATCCCATTTCCAAGTTTATATTTGGACCAAAGTTTTGCTCAAGTTTTCAATCCCATTCTCATTTTCTATTGTTCTTTTATTTGTAAATCCCAGTCCCAGTTCCTTCAAATCTCATTTTCCCAGTCAAAAATAAGGTCATTTCCAGCTCCCATTTTACCCCTTCAGGACCCTATTTTTTGTTTCAAGGGTAAAAAAAAATTATCTTATAAAATTATTCTTGTAAAGAAAAGAGGTTCAATTCAAAAACAATATTTTTCTTTTTTCACAATTTAACTCGTTTTCTTGTTTGCGTGTATCTGGATATTAAATTCTCATTTAATACTACAATTTGTTTGACGGGACAACAAAAGAAAACGACAGTCACGCCAAAGATCAACCAACCTGCAGCAATACGAAGTCCCAGCAGTTCTCCAACTTCAATTTTGTCTCCTCTCTGTATAAAATACGAAAGACTTTGCTCTATAGAGTGAATGCCTTTTACTACCAATAGCTCAGGGTCCGTTTCAACTTGCTGTGTTAATGATGGGTGAACAAGAACTTGAATAACCAACGCTACCAACAAGACGCGTTCCCGCATTGTCATTTTATAGTTCGTAATACAGTGGTCAATTATGAACCTTTCATATTCTTAAGACTTTTCAGCTTCATCACAGTTTGAACGTTACGAATTTAAGAAAAATGTGCTCATGACTTATTCAGAAATCTTGAAATAAAGCGCTGAGAAAGGCTACACCACTAAACGTCCGGTCAACTCTGTCGTACGTCGTCCATGTTTGAAATCCCACAATGCAGCGAGTTTTTCAACAAAGGAAGCCCACCGACTGGTGAGGAGTACGATGGGTTTAGGCGGGGGGTAGGGAGGATGGTTAAAATAAATTATTTTCTCGTTGGTATTTTTATTTCATTATTCTGTTTGATTATGATGATACAAGTTACAAAGTTCCTACTACTTATGATGACGGTGTTGGTGATGATGAAGTCGGAATATTGATGATAATATAAATAATTGTGATGATGATAACAATAATAATGGCTAATTCTTATATAGCGCATTTCCAGAACTGCTTAATGCACTAACTCAACGTGTTCGATTTGAACCCATGTCTGCACACGGAGTTCTTTTACGTCCCTCAATGTTGTTAATTGTTTTTTTAGAGACGGGACCTCCACTTTTTACGTCGCTATCTGAGAGGACGTGAAGTTCTAACCATTTGTAGATTTTTAAGAAACAAAGGCAGCAACTTCTTCTCAATTATTTAAAGACCCTGAGTAATGGTCCGGCTGGGGTTTGAACCCAGACCTTCCTAATCGGTCGGCTAATCGGTCACCATGATGATGGTGACAATGATGATGGTGATGCTAACTTTGATGATGATGATAATACATTTATCCGTTTTTGTAGATCACAACGAATAAAGCTAAATACTATTATTCACGTTGTATTCACCTAATTCAAAAAATATTGAAGGGACGAACGGTGATTGCACGACCGAAAATAACTATGGGTAATACGAATTCCCTCTTATTCCTTTCTAAATTACCCAAACAATGCCTTCACCGTTCAGCGATGACCTTAGATAGGCGTCTCGAAGGTTTCGCTGAACGGTGGAGGCGTTGTTTATAGGTAATTTTGAAATAAATATGAAGAAATTTGTATTACCCACGGTTCCTTTCGGTCGTGCAATCGACAATCGCCAATCGCTGTTCGGCCCCTCAAGCTTTTTGGAATAAGGTGTATATATGTATATGTATTTCGAGGTAAGTACTCTATTCCTGATTAGTAGAAGCATTGTGGTCATTTGTAGTCAAACATATTCGATGCATCAGCTCTAAAAGTCGTCTTCGGAACGGTTTATTGAAGAGATTGTACAGAACAGGATTGATGGCACTGCTCAAAAAAGCACAAATAACAATAGCTAACTCCAAACCTCTTGGTAAATCGATGTACTCAGCAATATTCAAGAGAGTTGAATTAGGAATCCAGCATAAAATAAATCCAACTACAATGGTCATTAAAGACTTGGTCAAACGCAATTCCTCAACCGATGGCGACGGAGAAGAGGCTGGATTACTTGCATTAAGAGTGGACGCTGTTGAAGCGTTGTGAATTTTTATTTTGTTGTAAATCTTCCAGTAACAAATGCTTGCTAAAGTAGCAGGAAATATTGTGAAGGCTATTTGGTAGAGCCCTGCTAAGGTTTTAGATGTGTCTTTGTTTGGAAGTAAAAAATACATGTGCCTTCCCGGAAAGAATGCAAACTCAAGACCAGTCGTGAATAACAGTATGGTAAGACAAGTAGTTATCAACCAACAACCAAATATCATCAACACAGCAAACTTTGGCTTAAAATAAACTCTGTATTTAGCCGGCTTGACAACACAATAATATCTGTTCAATGCTATCAACGAAGTTGTTTGAAGAGAGCCAAAGATAAAAGCGGTGAAGAAAAAGAGACCAACTTTGCCAAGGGAAGGGCCCAGAACATCCCGACCGCATGCTGCTGAAAGTATTGTACCAGGCATAACCATCACTGCCATAAGGATATCAGCGATAGCTAGCGTTATAATGTAGTAGCTGGTGACGGTACGGAGACGTGGTGTCTTGTAGAACACGTATAGAACACTAACATTACCTAAAACATGATAATAATTAGTATTAACCAATAATAAATGTCAGTATGATCACTGAATAATATAAGATAAGATAAGGTGCTCTTGGAGCTGTTCTCATTAACCCTTAAAACAAAGTGGATTAGTTAAAGCGCACCGTCAGAGTAAAGAAAAAGGAACAGAATGGAATTAAGGTGCATTAAAGTCAGTGTGATACACCTATTTCAAAAAACGTTGTCAGAAGGAGATCTGAAATCTGAAATCTGAGACCGAAATGAATTCAGGAAAATTGCGTACTGCAAAAACCAGGCCTGGCCCTGTTTTTTTTGCGCTTAGCACCTTCAGATTTATATTTACCATCGCCATATCCGAAGCCAGAAAGTGTATGCAATGAGTAAAAATTGCCGTACCCCAGATTGCAGATCTCCTTCTGACAACGTTTTTTGAAATAGGTGTATACTAAAGTTGGTCTACCGGTTGATGAAAACGGCTCTAAGAAAATATCAAAAGTACAAAGGCGTGGAGTGAACTATTACCTAGTAAAGCTGCTAGTGCTATTGCAACAAGAAGACAGGTCTCAATGATGACTAGAGACACTGGTCGGCTAGATAACTCAGTCAAAGACATGTTTGCTCACATCAGGAGCATTGATAACAAATACCGAGTTTTAAAAGGTCAGTGCACAAGATACTCTGGAACGAGTCCCAGTACGTGCACGGCAGTAGCAGAATGGTGCGTTTCATTGTATATTCCTATGCAAATTCACGTAATTTGGAAGCAGCTTTTAGCTTCAATTAAATTGAATTACAACAAATTTAATTAACACTTTTAGTTAATTTGGCAAAAAGCAATAAAAACGAACAGGTATTAACTATGCTCTGACGTACAAGTTTTAATGATATCGGCATGATATTTTAGTACTGAAATTGAGCTTGTTTTGCTTTCAAGTTTACAACGCGACGCACCTTACCGTGGCCAACGTACCCAATTAAAGTTTTGTACAAGTTAGCTTAGCGTTCAAAAGTTTCTCTTCTCAAATTATTTGCTACACCTTTTCAAATTTAAACATTCTGAGGGGTTTTTCAGACACTTATAAACTTCACTCTTGTCTTCGCTTTGAACGTTTCAAAGTGTTTACCGTTTGAAACTCGGCGTGTCTTTTATATTAAGGTCAAATTCTCGCTTTCTGATTGGTTAACTTGTACAAAACTTTAATTAGGTGGCCCGTTTTCCCACAATCTTGCACTTTTGTTCATCTCCATATGTCCAGCGCTCCCTTTTTTCTTTGATTCAAAAGTTAATTTGTTACTATATTGATAAGATGTTCACAAGAAGACTTATAATTATTGTAGGATATTAAATATTCTCCTATTCCATACTGTGTTTCTGATTATTGGTGCTACAATCAAACTAGTTACGGTAAAACAGATGTCTACACATTGTACAACTGACACCGACTTGATTTTCTTCCATCTTGCTCTCAGTAACACTGCTGAGGAGTGTTCTATTTATTTAATCAGTTATTAAAATCAAACCAATAGTTTGTTGAGTTATAAAGAAGGCTTCCCAGCCAATCAGAGCGCGCGATTTATATCAAATATTTTATAGAGAACACGAAAAGCGATGGGCCGTTTCATTTTTTGATACCCTAAAAAATACCAAATTGCTGATATTTACCCCTATAGAGATACGGCGAACATCAATGTAATCAGCCGAAGCAGAAGGACGAGACTGATAACTCTTGCCGAGACCTTGATTATTCGGCATATCACAAAGACGTCATCCAATAATTGTATATTATTTGACCGTAAATTAGCGTTAGTTTCCTCTTGTGTTCCTATACGTTTTAGCGACCAAGCAATTACAGAAGCAGCCGGTTGACAAAATTTACCAAATGCATATAATTGCCGCAAGAACTCACAACTATAAAGTTACAATATCAACCTGCTATAGCGAATTGTTCCAGAGTACTCTTGTAAATTTGCAATTCGATTGAACATTACTTTCAACGCCATAACTTTTACTGTGCAGATTTACAGAATAACCGAGATATAGTTATTTCTGATGTGGAATTTCGGTGAAAATTCTTCATTTCGCCGGGGCATCCCGTAAAAAGTATATTAAACATGTTCAAGATCAGCGAAATAGGTCAATCCGGGCATGGCGAAGACTCAGTGTCCCTCGTCGTTGTAAAGACATGTCTTCTTGTTGCTATAGCACTAACGGCTTTACTAGGTAAAGGTCTCTTCGTACTGTCACCATTATGTAATATATTATTGTTTTAGGTAATATTATAGTGTTCTATACATGTGCTACAAGACACCACTTCTTCGTACTGTCACCAGCTACTACATTATAACGCTAGCTATTTCTCTTGATCATACTGACATTGATTATTATAATTATTATGTTTTAGGTAATATTAGTGTTCTATACGTGTTATACAAGACACCACGCCTTCGTACAGTCACCAGCTACTACATTATAACGCTAGCGATCGCCGATATCCTTATGGCAGTGATAGTAATGCCCATATCTATTGTTATAGCGATAAGCGGGTGTGGAGCGGTTCCAGCGGACATAGGCAAGGTAACTCACTGGATATATGGAATGCTTAACCTGGGATCTTTGCAAACTACAACTTTGATCGCTATTAACAGATACTTTTGCGTTGTCAAACCGGCCAAATACAGAAAGTATTTCAAGCCAAAGATTGCAATTCTTATGATAGTTGCTTGCTGGATTACAACAACATGTTTGTCGATAACAATATACACCACAAATAACTTACAAATTCTCTGTTCACCTGAATTGATGACGTACTTCGTTGTGTTTGACAACCACAAACTATTCGTTATTTACATGCACTTGTATCAAATAGGGTTTGTAATATTACCAAGTTTGGCAAATATCATCTGTTACTGGAAGATCTATAAACACGTTACAAATCACAACGCCGGGACAGCGCAAAGTTTAAATGCAACGAGTAATGCGGCAAGACCTATAGGTGCAGAAGAGGCTCATCTAACAAGATCAATGATGGCTTTGGTCATTGGCTTCACTGTTTGTTGGATTCCTAACACAACGCTGGTGCTATTGACAGCTCATACTTGGGTTCCAAGAGAAGTTGTTGCATTGATTGCGTATTGTGCGTTTATCAGTAGCGCACTCAACCCTGTGTTGTACAACATCTTTAACAGACCTTTTAGGAAACGCTTTAAAGAGATAACAACTTCACGAAACCTTGTAGCGCCAGAAACCAGTAGAAACACGGCATTCTCGTGTGCTTTGCATGGGCTTTAGCACATTCTTTAGTTTTGGGCTGTGTTTGTGCATCTAGATTGAAAAACATGTTTGCACAACCTTAGCATGGGCTATATTTGATTAAAAAAAAAAAACATTTTGAGACATTTTGTTTCGCTGATTAATTGGAATAGGTAATATTCCATCGAAAAACATCATTTTTTGGGTATCTTTGCCCCAGTTAATCAAACATGTATGCCGTTTTGTCAAGAGAGCACAAGTATCTATAGATGTTTATTTGAGCCTCAATTCTCGTTGTAGTTGTACAATTGCACTAAACAGCGATGCACAGGAGCCGGTTGTACGAAATACTAGGCCGAAAAGCGTTAACTGATCCTTATCCAACGGATAAAACCTATACAAATTCTATACACTGGATAACTCTTATCCAGTCGATAACTTTATCCAGGCTTCGTGTACGAACGGCCCCTGATGCCCGCAGAAGATGACCACTGGATAGTGGCAAAATATCCACTATAATATTGAGAAGGTCGACAATTATTTATGCGGCTCTCTTGGTTTTGCATATTTTGCTTGCAGGGATACAATCGGTACAAAACAGTCATTTAGTGTCAACAAGTAACAGATTTTACTATGTATTACATAAAAGACAAATTAACATTGGATATTAACGTACACTCAAAAATAGTTCAAAGTATCAAAAGCGCCGAATAATTCACATAAATTGTTGATAATATTTTCCATTATTTGATGTCCATTTGTACATGTGTTGTACTCAGTCGAGAGAATATAAAGTAGTTTATCTCCTCACGAATTATAGTTGAAGTGCTTCTTAAGAATTCAATCCCTCTTCTGGAAATTGACTCTTATTAATGGCTTCCTTAACGCAATCACTCACGTGATATGGTTCAACCAATCACGTCTTCCGACTACTTCGTACAGCTCTTTGACTGACGTCCAATCCCATTTCCGAGAGCCGAGTCTCGAAGAAAGCCGACAGCCGTACGCCTGCTCGGGCCTCTTTCGCTCGTGGTCGGAAGTGTTCGGCACAGTCGATGAATACTTTCCTGACGTCGGAGATAAAGTCTTCCACAGTGTTGTAGGCGTTTTTATGTACGTTCGTCTTGATTGTGCTCAGGTCGAGAGGACAGGCATTGTAGTTGGGATACTAAAAATATATATTAAAATATACATTAATAAATTGATTTGGTGTCTATAATGAAGATGATGGTGATGATCATGATTATGCTGATGATAACTATCGATATACAATTAAAAGTTACGTATTTTTTGGAGAAAAAAAGAAATTATATATTACAATATACAAAGTGCTTGCTTAACAAGCGAAGACGTCTCCGTTAAAAATAACAAAATATTTGCCAGGGGCGGATCCAGAAATTTGTCAGGGGGTGACCAATTGCAAATGAAGGGCTCTTGTGGTGCTAAATGTCTTAAAAACTAGATCCGCCCCTGCTCGCTTATTGTTTCTTTATGTATTATCGAAGACAAATACGTATAAGCGATAAAATACTTGCTTATAGTAGTTTTAAACGGTTATCTATACCTTAGAGAGGCTGACAGGATCCAAGAAAAACTCAGCGTCCATATGCTCGATCACTTCATCCAGCAGTTTCCCACACTTAATCATTCTACCAGCCAGTCTAGGGTCTCGTTTGGTTGCTGACTTTCTTACAGGAGAAGGAGAACGTGATGAATCGACGGACGAACGTCCCTTAATCCTCAACGATATTGGTAGATTCCTCTTTCTTTTTGTGGATACTGGTGTTGATGATACGGATGATGATGGTGACGATTCGCGAGTTCGTGGTCGTTTCGCGGAAGATTTTGATGCACTGCTTGTGGTTTCTTTCTGTGAGCGTGAAGGCTGTACAGGCGAAGTTGACCGCTTTTTAGGGTTCTTGGGTTTTGCTGGTGGTTTAGACTTTTTCACAGGCTTTTGCTTTTCTTTTACCTTCGCGCTGGATAGAGCAGCTGGAGAAAGAAAAATTATAATTTTAGTGTCAGATAAGAAGGACAGCCTACGGTGGTTCTTACAGTCAAGATACTCACCGTCACGTTCAGTGAACAGTTGACTTTTTTCATGCTAATATTTTCTAAACCTTCTACTGCTTCAAAAGCTCTTAAATTGAAGCAGTGAGTTCAAATACACCAAGTGTTCCTTGTAAATCTTATTTCTAATCTATTCGCTCATAGAATGTGGGTTTAAAAAAGTAACAAAAAGACTCACTATACACGGTTCTCACTGTAAGGAAACAAATAGTATACTCGAATGATGGAAGCAAAATCTCAAACAATATCTTTCTATATCCGAAATAAACTCAGGGAGAGAACGTTCCCTGATAAAACAAACTACTGCTTTGGTTATTCCAATGAAACTTGACGCCATAGTGTTTACATATTTAAATAATAGAGTAAGTGAATCCGCAAGGGCATTATATGCTGTGATATTTGCCCGCGGAAACTGGATGTTCAGAGTACGTTCTCGGGCGACTATTTGTTTTGAGAAACATCTACTTTCCAATGGCAACTATCACAGCATTGTGCCCCCGATTTCAACTGCTTTATTGTTTTTATTATTCAACAACAAGATTTTCCGAAGCGGACGAAAAGCTCAGCGGGTACTATGATAGAATGAATAGAATGAATAGAAATATGCGCTGATAGAATCGCTCCGCGGCGGCCACTATATCACGTCACGTGATCGCCCCTCGACCAATGAGAGCGGAAGGAAATTTGGTGTTGAATTATACGTAATGATAGATAACGTTACATATAAAAATTGTTCGACTCGGCGTACAGTTTATGTTTCTACCTTTAATGGTGGATTTCTTGACACGGTTTTTCTTGGGTCTCTCATCGTCAGCGCCAGTACACACCTGGCAGGCCCAGCTTCCACGCGGTATACGACGTAGGGCAGGGTAGGCACAGTCCATGTGGTATGCCAATGGACAGACATCACAACACAGTAGTTCACCGTCTTGCTCACACAGTGCACATACATCGACATGCTCTGATTCAGCTTCGCTAGCTTCTTCTGTGAAACAAGATAATATTTACAGTTATATAAGGATGACGACGACAATGACGGTGAATGATGACTGATGTTAATAACGATGCGAGCGATTATGATTTCGATCAATTTGGTGTTGGATGATGACGATGATGAGGGGGATTATGATGACGATGATTGGGAAGATGATGCGGACGATGATGAAGGTGGTAATGATGAAGATGATTATGTCAATAACGATGCGGGCGATAATGATTTCGATCATTTTGGTGTTGGATGATGACGATGATGAGGGGGATTATGATGACGATGATTGGGAAGATGATGCGGACGATGATGAAGGTGGTAATGATGAAGATGATTATGTCAATAACGATGCGAGCGATTATGATTTCGATCAATTTGGTGTTGGATGGTGACGATGATGAGGGGGATTATGATGACGATGATTGGGAAGATGATGCGGACGATGATGAAGGTGGTAATGATGAAGATGAATATGATGTCGATAACGATACGGGCGATAATGATTTCGATCATTTTGGAGTTGGATGGTGACGATGATGAGGGTGATTATGATAACGATTGGGAAGATGATGCGGACGATGATGAAGGTGGTAATGATGAAGATGATTATGTCAATAACGATGCGGGAGATAATGATTTCGATCAAATTGGAGTTGGATGGTGACGATGATGAGGGTGATTATGATAACGATTGGGAATATGATGCGGCCGATGTTAAAGGTGATACGATAACGATGACGATTGAGATGATGACGATGAAGGCGGTAATGGTTGGGGCGATGATGGTCATAGCTAGTCATAGTGACAATAATAATAATGCTGCTGACAATGATGATTGTAAAGTGCATCATGATCACGATGAGGGTGATTGGGGCAATGATGACAATGATGAAGGTACCTTCACTTTCTTCCTCTTCTTCACTCTCTTCTTCTGAGTCTTCTTCCTCCTCGCTATCTTCCTCTTCGTCCTCCTCTTCTTCCTCCTCGTCGTTAGTAGGTGCCCGTCGTCTACGGTCACTACGTCGCGGTTCTTTAGGACGGCAGTCTGGACAAAACCAGTTGCCTTCTGGGATCTGGGATAACAAAGTAAATAAATAAGTGAAAATGAGAAGTGAGAAGAAACAACGGACACATGGATTAGGAAAGAATACACAGCACCGTTTTTTGAATAAATGCATTTGCTTTCTAATGTGTTTATTCATTTATACACCGATTTCAAAAATCGTTGTCGCAATTTAAGCTACACTCTGAAGCCTGCAAAGGATGTCGGTAATATGAATATAATTTGTGATTTATTGCGCGTTTTTATAAGAAATAATGTTTCATCATCTACCACTGCAACAATTTGTTATGGTCATATAACAAAAACACGAATAATGAAAATATACTATGACTAAAATGATAAGAGAAGAAATACCGACATCCTTTGCAGGCTTCAGAGTGTGGACTGTAGCTTCGGCTGCGGCAACGATTTTTGAAAAAAGTGTACATTCTTAACTGACAAGTAAGCCTTTTTACTTTAGGAACAACATTGCTAATAACGATCCACATACTATAATTGAGCAGATTTCATAATGATATGACTATAAAAAGCTCACGGCATGAACGCGGTTTATTCATACGAAATCTGCAAGCACACGGCACTGAACTTTCTTTCCACAGTCATACCAAATCTGCTCTATGATCATCGTGTAACATAAGACAGTGCGTGACAGTACATTACCTGTTTGATTGGTGGCTTCAAACAATACATATGATGTCCACGATCACAAGCGTCACACAGCAACATCTTCTCTCCGTCACCTTTTCTACGACACAGCCTACAGCGAGCGTTCAATACAGACTTGCTCCAAGTTATCGATCCGTCTAAGGTGTTCAAATGGACGAATACTTGAGATAAACTAGTGCAGGCCATAAGAGATTCTTCCCAGCGCTCAAGACAAGTTTTCTGCTTGGTTGGTAAACCTTGAGTTGAGGAATTACTGCTTTTATCGTCATCGCCGTCTTCGTCTTTCTTATCATCGCCATCTTTAACCTCTGTATCTTCTTTGTCTGTTTTCTTGGTCTTCTTCTTCTTTGCGTCTTTGTTTTCTTCGGCTGATGACATCATGTCGTTGAACTCGGCCAGAGCTAACGCGGCGGCATCTTTTTGTCTCTGTCGCTTTGTTTCTTCATCTTCGCCTAGAGGTAGACCGAGATATTTGGAGTCGATGCCTTGTTCGACCTAAAATCAACACAAGTCAGATAGCTGTAGTAATGCGTGGCAAACAGCGGTAAATTTGCCATTGTAAAAGGAAATTTGGACTACAGTGTTTGAAGTCGTTTGATAAAAAAATTCCCTGAATATATAAGCTTGAAGTTTCGTGTACATAACCTTTGTTATATTTTAAAGCTACCATGAGTCTATACTTTTGTAGACTTCTTTATATTTTGAGAAAAAAAGCGATGAAAGTCGTACACTCTATCGTTTTTTATAGAGTCCGCATGCGTAGTCGTTTGACCGCTGTGTTTGTAGTCTGAAAGCCCTGGGTTTTTTTACGAAAGTGATAAAGTGGCTATATTTAATCACGTTAGTACTTCAACTAAAACTATATCAATATCACTGATATATCATTATCATAATTATTATCGTCATCATCATCATCACCATCGTCATCATTACTATATTATCCGCCACCAATCACATACCTTTAATAGAGCTAGAGCCAGTTCTTTCACGGCCGGGTTCACATGCACAGAAGTAGGGGCCAAGCTAATGACGGGTGTCCCTGTACGTGATTGGTCAGGAGACCCTACTAGTTGATTATCACTAATATCAAGCTTAAGATGACTTGGAATCGACGAAAATTGCGACTCTTTCTGTTCTTCGACTTTTACCAGCTCGGGATCTATTTCGTCGTCTTTCGAATCACCATTAGTAACAGTTTCTGATTCTTCTTTCTTTATGACTTCTACTGATGTCTCGATGACTTTTTCTGACTCGTCTTTGAGTTCTGACTTTGGTTTGACTTCATTTGACTTATCTTTGATTTCACTGTCTTCTACTTCCATGGAGCTTTCAAGGTTTCCATTCAATAGGGAATCATCCTTCATTTCTACATCACCGTTTTCATTCTTCACTTCCTCCTTGACATCCTCCTTGAGATCCTCCTTACTCTTATTCATATGACCGTATATATCATTCTCAACTTTAACCCGCCATGCAACTCGGTCTTCGACCTTTATAGCGCCCAGTCCTCCCTGCCATAGTCGGTCCTCGAACTCTAGTACCTGGTCACGCAGGTTAGCTTCCAGGAATTCCTCGTTTGTCTTGTAACGGCTTTTGTCGATGGTTTGTTGTTTCCTGGGCTTGGTTTTAGGAACCTTTTTCTGTGCAGCATTTTCTTCTCTGAAGGGGCATTTCTCAATGGTTTTGGTTAGATAACGGTAGTCAGATTGTAACGCTTCACGTAGCCCACGCTCACGATGTCCTCGCGGGTTAAGGGCGTCAACCAGACACTCAAAGTCTTCTAGTTCAGCGATGTACGACCATCTTCTTGTTCCCTCTCTTTTACCGTATTTATCGATGATTTCTTCTCTCTTCAACTTATTTATTCTAGATTCCCTGAGTTTCTTAGCCTCCTTTTCTGGGTCTTTACTCTCCCCGTCTTTTCTTTCCTGTTGTTGGTGGTTATCTGTGTCTTTGTCTTCGGTTTCTTCTTCATTAACACTGTCTTCGTCATCCTAAAGAACCGATAGTGACCGTATTATCAGTAACAATAAGAGAAATTATAATAAATTAATATAAACAAACTTTTCGTCTGAACGCATTACATATGCAGCGGAATGAAGAAAATCAGTTTTTTTACATGTATGAAATGTTTTCAGTCATTACTGGGCCAGGTGATTTCGCGCGCGCACTTCTCCGGCTAGTATTATCCAATCAGAAGCATTTTGTTGCATCGCCAACAGTTCCAAGATGGCGTCGTTCGAGAGAGTTCACTTTACAATACAAAATTGAATGTAAATTGAAAAAACGCTCTCTGCACTCTATCAGCAATATAAAAAGAATAAAAACAAAACGCAAATGCCTAAAAGTAACTAAAATCGTTGCTGTCTCGAGGCGCCATTTTGGAACTGTTTGTTTTGACAAACAATCCTTTGCGCGCTTCAAAGCGAGGTCACCTAGTGAAAGCTGGAAAAATTAATGTACCTCGTAGTTTTCTTCCTCAAAGATCGTTTCCAAGAACGTGGGTAAATCAGGATCGTTTTCCTCAACAAACAATCCCTTGAGCGACCTAAATGACCAGTATCTACGATAGATACGATCTCGCCCCAATGGCTGAATACTGCTCATAGACACTGCTTTACGGGTTTCACCAAGGTAGTCTTGTTCACGACGTTCACGGTCGAGTTTCTTTTGTAACACGAGCTGTTCCTCTTCTTCTTTAGTTAGGACAACTTCTTCTACAATGAACACAATAAACAGTCAGAATAAAAAACAAATAATTGAATAAATAGATGGATTGATAAAAGAATGAATGGATGAAAGAATGTATATATAAATGAAAGAATGAATGGATGAACGAGTGAATAGATGGATGAAGAAATGGATGAATAGATGGGTGGGTGAATGAAAGAATGTATATATAAATGAAAGAATGAATGGATGAACGAGTGAATAGATGGATGAAGAAATGGATGAATAGATGAGTGGATGAATGAAAGAATGTATATATAAATGAAAGAATGAATGGATGAACGAGTGAATGGATGGATGAAGAAATGGATGAATAGATGAGTGGATGAATGAAAGAATGTATATATAAATGAAAGAATGAATGGATGAACGAGTGAATGGATGGATGAAGAAATGAATGAATAGATGGGTGGGTGAATGAAAGAATGTATATATAAATGAAAGAATGAATGGATGAACGAGTGAATGGATGGATGAAGAAATGAATGAATAGATGAGTGGATGAATGAAAGAATTTATATATAAATGAAAGAATGAACGAGTGTGTGGATGGATGAAGAAATGGATGAATGAATGGGTGGATGAATGAAAGAATGTATTAATAAATGAAAGAATGAAAGGATGAACGAGTGTGTGGATGGATGAAGAAATGAATGAAGGAATTGATGGACGAATACAATAGACCTAACGCGTTGCTATGTACGTTTCCACCCAATTCAAAACCTCTGGGAATATACACTATTGTTCCAAACATTTTCCACGTGATGTCCAAATACATAAGACAAAGAATCTTATTCCCAAAAGATTTGAATTTGGTGGAAACGTACATAGCAACGCGTTAACCGATTTGGTCTATGAATGAATGGATGAATGAATATACATGTAATGTACGGGCCGACTGTCAACGCGCCTTCTTTGTTTGTGTGTGTCTGTCCGTCTTGTCGATCTGTATGTCAGTTTGTTTCACATACCTTGTTTGTTCTTGTCATCGTCTGCATGTTTGTCTGTCTGTCTGACCACAATTGTGTGTTTGTCTGTCTGTCCTGTCGATCTGTACGTCAGTTTGTTTCACATACCTTGTTTGTTCTTGTCATCGTCTGCATGTTTGTCTGTCTGTCTGACCACAATTGTGTGTTTGTCTGTCTGTCCTGTCGATCTGTACGTCAGTTGGTTTCACATACCTTGTTTGTTCTTGTCATCGTCTGCATGTTTGTCGTCTGGTTTGCTCGTTTCCTCCTTTTCTTTTCCAACCGATTCCTTCTCGTTCTCCTTATTTTCCTTTTTCTTACTTTTTGATTTTTTTGTGTCCTTGGTTGCTTTCACTTCCTCGGTATGTTTGGAGTCCTCTTGAACACTTGAAAATTATAAGCACAATTAAGCACGTAAGTAAGTAAGTAAGTAGAAATAAATAAGTGAATAAGTAAGCAAATGAGTAAAAGTAAGTACGTAAATAAGTAAGTAAATAAGTAAAACTAAATAAGTAAGTAAAAGTAATTAAGTAAATAGTTAGTAAAAGTAAGTAAGTGAGTAGGCAGGTAAGCACATAAATAAATAAGTACGTAAGTATATATGAAAATAGATAAACACTGAGTGCAATTGTTACTATTGTGTATGCTGGTCATAAATCTATAGCTGATCCTGTTTTAGTATAATAGAATATACTATTAACTGACTAAAAACCTTTTAGCATACCTGGTATCTTTACTGGCCTGACTTTTATCTTTCTCAATTTCTTGGATCTTCTCTGTGTCTTTCTCTTTTTTCTTTTTCTCTAATTCTTCTTTTACTTTCATTCGATCTTCTTGCCGTTTACGATATCGAGCAGCCGCTTCTTCCTTTACTCGGCGCTGTTCAGCCCACTGATCAGACAGCCACTCACGGCGGGCTTTCTTGAGCCTGAAAAACATTACAATGAACAATAAAAACTAAAAACATGTGCACACTTATTTCACGATAATTCATATACACCTATTTGACAAAGACGTAAACAATAGGTTCTATTTGACAGTGTACACGGGTGGCATGGTCAAATAATGGCCTTTAACCTCGGTAGTCTGATTCCCAGATCTTGCAGACAGTTAACACTAAACAATCGTTATTTTAACATGCACACTTCACACAAGTTGAGTTTGAACTAGAGACAAGTCTGTCTTGACTTTCCATATTCCTTCTAGGTCAACACTTTAATTGAAATTTGTAGTAGTTTTCACGTAAGATAGATCTATATTATAGACAACACCCCAGATATTGGCTTGATTACTCATGTTGACAGGCAAATACCATAACATCGCAATCAGTTACTATTATCATCATTGTCGTCATCATCGTCATTCTCCTCATCTTTGTTGTTGTCATTATCATCACCATCATCATTATTGCTCTATTCTTGTTAAAGTTAGCATTATCAATATCATCAGCATGATATCTCATCATCATTATTTATTATTGCTTTATTCATCATCATCAATATCAATATTATCATTATTGCTTTATTCTTGATCATCATCATCACCATTATCATCATCATCATCATTATTATCATCATCATCATCATCATCATCATCACCATTATTATCATCATCATCATCACCATTATTATCATCATCATCACCATTGTCATCATCATCACCATTATTATCATCATCATCATCATTGTCATCATCATCACCATTATTATCATCATCATCACCATTGTCATCATCATCACCATTATTATCATCATCATTGTCATCATCATCACTATCATTATCATCATCATCACCATTGTCATCATCATCATCACCATCATCATCATCACCATTATCATCATCATCATCACCATTATCATCATTGTCATCACCATTGTCATCATCATCATCATCACCATAATCAACAACCTCGTTCCCAGGGCCCTCTCCCTTCGCTTTTGGGTGGCCTCACCCAAAAGCGAAGGGAGAGAGCCCTGGGAACGAGGTTGCATAATCAAAACAATTTGTACAAATATTGTATCAAATAAACATTCATACTTATCAAATCCATCTTCAACATATTCTCTAGTTGTTGCATAAGTCATCAGTTGACCACACAGGGCTTTGAGAACATTGAGTTTTTCATCAGTAGAGAGGTCATAGACTGAGCCAGTCATCAAGTATTTCATGATGTGTGGTTCACGATGGCGGAACTCTACACCAGCATCATCAGCATAGGTAAAGCCACCACGGCTATGCCATCGATACTCTGCATCACCACAGCCTAATGGAAAGATGGTAGTATAAGTACTTAGGGGGATTTTATTTATTAGTGCATGGGATGGGGGTGGGGGTGGTGTTACCAATATTGAGGGGGGAGGGGGTCACATTATTTTTGGAAGCTATATAGGCCACCACGGCTCTGCCATCGATACTCAGCATCACCACAGCCTAATGGAAAGATGGTAGTATAAGTTCCTAGGGGGCTTTCATATATTATTGTATTGGAAAAGACAACAGGTGATTTTGACAACCTCCCCCTATACACTAAAAAATGAATATTGGTCAAATAGTGGACCTAAGTGCAAACAAAATACTATAATACTAAATACTATGCTTGCTCTGGCCACACTGTAAGTTATGGAGCCTTGTTCTCACAGTATTAGTGTCAACATTATATCACTCAGTGAATTTATCAGCATTACCATAATCATAGTCATCATCAACAACAACATTATCATCATTATTATTATCGGTATCTTTGATAAGACTGACTAACTTTATTATCACTATCATGGTCCTTTCATCATTATCATCACTATCATCACCACTCAATCCATAAAAAAATTCCACCAGCTAAACAACAAGAATCCATACCAGTTCTTGCTCCAGATGAAAGAAGATGGAGCCTCAATAGTTCAGTACAAGTGAAAGGATCCATGATCAACTCATGTAGAGGTTTTCCCTGATGAAGCATAGGCCAGACAGCAGCCATTGCTGCTGAAGCAGACACTTTAGCCGTATGATAATCGTCATCGTCCAGATCAAGAGTCTGTGAGTCAGCACTCTCAAGTCCTTCATCTTCTTCTTCTTCCATGTGTGTACGTAGAATAGCTCCCAGTAAAAACTGCAGTAGGTCATAGTAAACACCTTCTGGGTCAGTCTCAGCTAAAGCATCTTCAAGCATTGCTATCACAACCAGAGAACAACATGTTGTAAGAGAAACTCTTGGTGCAATTAATTTAACAAATTTTCTGAAGATAGGTAATAGAATGAAATTTGTAACATCGTAAAAATGTTGACTAAACTTTACTGACGTTTCGAGCTTTAGCCCTTGGTCAGAGTAAAAGAGTTAGACTAAGAGAGATACTGAGTATAAATAAGAAGCGTAAAAAGTGCTGAACCAATCAAAAAGCGGTAGAAAATATAGGAGGAGTTAAAGAACAATGTAAAAGTTAATTGAAAGCGAATCGTTCATTCATGCCGAAAGGTTGCTGTGTAACTAAGGAATAATTGAGTCACATTTCTTTAGATTTACGATTATTGTTAGCTCCAGTAAACAAGTAAAGTAAAGTTAAGTCAACATTTTTTTACGGTGTTTGAACTTTCATTATATTACCTATCGTTTATATCAAACACCGATGCAGATATAAAATAACTGTCTTATTGAATGTGTAATAGCTGGGTGAGTGCATAACTAAATGAGTGACTGAATGATTAAGTGAGTAATAGACTGATTTACAATAACCAAATGAGTTTATAATTGAATACATCATATTCACTTACAAAAGTTTAGTCCAGAAGGGAATTCATCTTTTATGTCAAAAAGTGAACCAAAGACACACAGAAACTCCACCACCATGACAGCATCACCAAACAATTCATTGGTTATCTTGACATCAATAGGATGAGGCTCTGGCAGATCCTACAAGAAAACAAAACATTGAGTTTGTACAACAGTTACTATTTAAAAAAAAATAAAAACTTAAAGTTTATCATTGTTTTTTCTAAAATAATTCTAAATCTCAAATAGAAATATTTTATTAAATGATAATAAACCTTTTCATGGTTCTCATCCACAACCTCAGCCTTGATAGCGTGAAATATATTCTTTACAATAATTTAAGGAATGTACACATTACCAAACAAGTAAACACTTAACAATTCTATTGGCTGTAGTCAAAATGCATCCTTAAATAATGACTGTGGCTTTGGTTGTGGAAATCATTATAAAAAGGTGTTTCTATTAACACCATAATACTTGTTCAATGTTTTGATTTAATTTTGACATTTCTGTTTCTTCATACAAGGAAATGTGGTCATTTGACCAGTTAGTAATTGTGTTACAAGGTACATGTATACAATACCTTTAGGTCATCCAGCTCAAGGTCTTCTCTTGGCCGACTCCATTCCTTCAACAACAAAGCCTCATGCCTCTTCTGCTCTCTCAACTTTGGGGAGAAAGTACAAGTATGCCATATTATCAAATTCAACATAAATATTAATAAGATGATGATGATGATAACAATGATGATGATGATAGTAATGATGATGAAATTAATGATGATAACAATGATGACGATGATAGTAATGATGATGAAATTAATGATGATAACAATGATGATGATGATAGTAATGATTATGAAATTAATGATGATAACAATGATGATCTATGATAATTATAATAGTTTAATAATGAAGATGATGACGCTCAAGATGTTGATTATAACAATGATGATATGATGTAAACTTATGATAATAATAGTTTAATAATGAAGAAGGTAGTGATAATGATTATGATGAAGATGATGATAGGCATGATATTGATGCTTGTGATGATGATGGTAGTTATGATATTGATGCTCGTGATGATGATGGTAGTTATGATATTGATGCTCGTGATGATGATGGTAGTTATGATATTGATGCTTGTGATGATGATGGTAGTTATGATATTGATGCTCGTGATGATGATGGTAGTTATGATATTGATGCTTGTGATGATGATGATAGTTCTGAAGATGATGATGATGTTGATAGTCATGATACTGATGATCATGATGATGATCATAGTTCTGATGATGATATATTTTTCAACCAATAATCACCTGATCTCGTTCTATTCTCCTGCGTTCTTTGTCTTCCTCTCTTTTCTTTAGGTTCACCATCTTCTCCTGCTCCTTCTGGATCTTTTTCTTCTCTCTATCCTCCTCTATTGCCTTGCGTCGTTTCTCCTTCTCCTCCTCAATAAGCTGTAATTTTTGTTCTGTTGTAAGTTTCTTGGATTGTGCCCCATTCAATTTCTTTTTCTTTCCTTTCTGTTCTTCTTTGCTATGTTTGTCATCTGATTTCTTTTTCTTTTTAGCAGAGCTGGTTTCACCACCATTGTCCTGTTGAGATGACTTTCGTTTCTTGGACTTTTTAGGTGGCGAGTCAAGCTGTATGGGTATGTCAAATATTGGCTCACCAAGGTCAAACTTGATTCTATATTCAGCCTATTATACAAAAGTAATCATGAGCAAAACACAACTTTGAGTTCAAATAAAGAAAAGGTTTTCCTTTAAGATAAAGACAAATAATCCAATCTTTTTGCAATGCTGGTCTCAGTTGTCCAAATTTTGATTCACAAAGATTAACTTTGTAGGTTATTTTACAAGTTAAACAAGGATAAGCACTGACCTAGGATTAGCTCTGTAGGTTGTATTAATTAATTAAACCAGGATAAGCACAAATTCAGGATTAACTATGTAGGTTTGATCAGGAGTTTAACCAGGATTAGCTTAAAGGTTTGATTAAAAGTTAAGCCAGGATTAAACACTAACCCAGCTGGATTAACTCTGTAGGTTTGATTAAAAGTTAAGCCAGGATTAAACACTAACCCAGCTGGATTAACTCTGTAGGTTTGATTAAAAGTTAAGCCAGGATTAAACACTAACCCAGCTGGATTAACTCTGTAGGTTTGATTAAAAGTTAAGCCAGGATCAACACTAACCCAGCTGGATTAACTCTGTAGGTTTGATTAAAAGTTAAGCCAGGATCAACACTAACCCAGCTGGATTAACTCTGTAGGTTTGATTAAAAGTTAAGCCAGGATTAAACACTAACCCAGCTGGATTAACTCTGTAGGTTTGATTAAAAGTTAAGCCAGGATCAACACTAACCCAGCTGGATTAACTCTGTAGGTTTTGTTAAGCATCAAACAAGCACTGATCAGGCTTTGAACCACCTTGTAACACAATACAATCAACTAATATTTTCAATTTGCATTTTGAACATAAAAAAGCTAATATCTCTGAATGGGTCACAAGATGATCTATTATACACAATCAAGTCTATTAGCTAACAGTGGTATTTTTGTGTGCTGTACAACTTACAATGACGTAGTAAAATCCTTCTGTGTTCTGACTACTTCTTTCACATGACAATTTCAGAAAGCTTTTCAACTTATCTCTTGTAAAGGATCCTTTCTTACGACTGAAAAAAAGGTTAATTTATTCAAATGATACTTATTATGAATAATATTATCAATGAAAGAATATAAACCACACACATATGCTGTGTGCAGTAATAAAGCATACAGGGATAGGCAAAACACAAGAGAGTTAAGAGAGGTATAATCGTGATGCAAAGTGTTCTGACATCCCCAAGTGTTTTATAACTAAACACAGCACAGCAAATTTTATATTTCTTTTATAAAATATAAATTGACACATTTGATCACCATGTAAATGCAGGTACAGTGGAACCTTGTTAATCCGGCCACCAAAGGGACAGTCTAAAGAGGCCACATTAATGGGGTGGCTGTATTAAGCGGATGGCCGTAAGGCAAGGTTCCACTGTACTGTGCTCTTATACATTTAAACAGTTATTTTATAATTATTATCATGATGGCTATTACAAATATCATTATCTTCATCAACAGCAATACCACCACTATCATCATAATCATCATTATAATCATTGTTGTCATAATCATAATCATCATTTAATTCTCACCATAATCATCATCATTATCATCAGCACCATACAGTGGCGGATCTAGGAATATTTTAGGGGGGTGAATGTGAAGCGTATATATTTTGGTATTTGTGCATTGTTCATATGTTACTCATCAAATAAAACACAATAAAAAGCAGAAAACGGAGCAAAAATGGGGGGTGGCTAGCCACCCTATTCACTACCCCTAGATCCGCCACTGCCATAATCATCTTTAATAATGATCACCACCATAACCATCATCATAATCATCATTACCATAATCATCATCACCATAAACATGCTAATCATCATCACATCCTCACCATAGTCATCTTCATCCTCGCCATAATCTTAATCATCATATCATCACCATAATCATCATCTTAATCATCATCATAATCATTTTTAATATCATCTTTACAATAATCATCACCATCTTTACCTAATATGTTCAGAGTCTACCATTATAACTTCCTTGGCTTCGTTTTTCTTCGATTCCTTCTCATGGTATAATTGCACTGCATATTTGTATGCCTTTGGATTGGGCCAAAATTCTGCATTCTTACTTTTTGGTGATTTGAAATTAGAACCAATGCTAGTATTGGAGTCATCTATGATCATTATTACATCATCGTCACCATTTTCTAATTCTTTTGAGGGTGTTTTTGACCTTGGAGAAGATAATGTTTCTGAGTTTGAGTTCTTCTTGGGTTTAGGAGTTGGTAGTTTTTTTGGTGATTTTGGTGAAGCAAGTGATTTGGAGCTATCTTTTCTGGCTTTCTGTGGTGTTTCAAGAAGTTCTGGTGCTGATTTAGATTTTCCAGGTGATTTGATGTTACTTTCACTAGATTTCCTTGATTTGGTACTACCTTCACTACCCTTTCTAATCTTTCCTGGTGTACTTGTTGATTTTTCCATTTTTTTCTCTTTTCCAGAACTCTGTCCAGATTTCCTGGATTCTGGTGTGTTTTCAATGCCATTGGGAAGGTCTTCAGGCTCAATCACTTTCTGTATTTTTCCTTTACGTCTGAAATTTTTAGAAGAAATTTAAATATATTAATACAAAAATTTAAAAAGAAATTCTAAAACAATAAATATAACAATTTAAAGTTTTCCTCTAAATTACCATATAATGATGGCAATTAATTAATATGATATTAGTCATCATCATCATCACCATAATGATGACAATACATAACAAAATTTCACCAAAATTGTAAGTCAAATCTGCGAAAAAATAATATTTAAAGTTCCCATGGCAACTCGGCATGGCATATGCCAACCCCCCATACTAAGGTTTCATTGATAACCTCATCATCAAAATTCAAGCTTGTCAATGTCAAGATGGCTGACATTATATAACAAACAAGCAACTGTAGCTCCATGGTCCATGTTACATCAAAATGTTTTCTTTCCAAAAAGAGGGTAAATTGACCCTATACCCCTCCCAAATAAAATAGGGCCTTAGCTTGGGTCTTTCACAAACGAAATTTCTCAAAATTTGATGAAGATGGTTATAGATGGAGTAAAATAAAGCGAAAGTAAGTGAGTATATCCTGTTGAAAGTGTCCCTGCCCGCCATGACTCGTAGACCCCTAAGTAACTGCATGTGAATCGTACGGGTATGTCGGGTTTTGGTCCCTAAATAACTACCCTTGTCACAACATCAACATTACTACACATTATTTATGAAATCTCTCATTTACCTCTTGCCTGAATGTTGAACTTCAACATCCTCGCCCTCCTGGTAGCGATCTTTGAGGTATGAAAATACTTCATCGCATAAATTACCAAGTCGACCACGTTGGATGTGATGGACCAGAGTCAAGGCTGCTCGTTGCAGTGGTGAACATAAACTATTCCCGACTTTTACAACTTCACGTTCTGATTTCAAGGCTTCAGAGTAAGTCAGATTGCTTTTTCCAGTATACTTACAGCTCCAAACCAAGCTATTGCAAAGTATAGTTCGTCTAAAGAACGACCTAATCCGAGAAAAGAATACACGGTGAGAACGAGTGCCTTACGCCGTAGAGGGAAGAGAAAAATATCAACACAAAAATGAATGGCAGAAAACCGGATACGCAAGTAACATTAAACTTTACTTACTCGTAATCTGTAAAAACTTCATTTGTATGGACACAAACGAAAACTTCTTCATTAGATTTGAGATCTTCAGGAGGTTTTTCAGGAGTAAACGGCTTTCTCTTTAGTAGGGGCATTGACTTGCCAGGGAAGTGGACCCTATGGTTTGACCCACTGCTCAAAAAGTCTACCAAACTGCGATTTCAAGTGAGCCAGACTTGCAACTATCATCTAAAACATTAGTTTATATGTTGTGTACACTTTTGATCATGCACTTGGAAGCTTGAAGCATCTAGAATGTGGTTTAAAATCATATAAATGTGTGATCACTTGGATCTTGGACCACTGTTCTTCGCTGTGCCTCACAATGCCGCGAGAATTCAAAAGACTTCCTTCAAAATGCCGGTCGATCAATGCAAAGTCCGCCTTTCTAGCTACAATATCTCAGCAAACGTTCCACCAAATCCACTCAAATTCGCATATCGCATACTATATAACACTAGAAACAAGATCTCGAAGTCCAAATTCCGAAAGATAATTCCAAATGGTAGTTTTTTGACTGCAAAGTTACTAACTTCACCAAAATTACCCTCACCACATTTTGAGTTTTGCGGGTCTGGTGGGCTGGCTTTAGCAGGTAAATATGGATTCTCATTGGTCAGTTCAAATTGAATGACAGCTCTCGTAGTAAAAGCCCGCAAATAATCAGACAGCGGATTCCCGAATGAGATTTAAAGTTTTCAATATTGCAAATGTTTTTTTTTTTATTGAAATATAAAATAAAACTATGATCTCATGATTCGGAGAATTTTACATTCCCTGCAAAATACAGTACAATCAGAGAAGCTGCAATTGCAAAGGTATTGGTAAAATTGGTAACATTTAAAGTTCAGTATTATAGCATGATTTTAAAAAGTAAGTTTTATTCATTTTCTCAAAACAAATTGTACATTTTTATTGAAATTATTTGATATAATTTTGGCTTAAATGAGAATAGTGAATGTCAGAGTATTATTTAGATAGGAATATGCTGTTTTAGTGCACTTTTTCTAGGGGGAGGGGAGGGAAGGGGAGGGGAGGATGGTAAAATTTGAAAAGAGGATTATTGAAATAGATATTGTTTCATTTACAGGCACTTCTCATGCAGTAATGTGTCTTTCAAAAATACAAGTTCATCATCAAGATGGATACAAAGACATCTATCTGTAAGACTAGTATTAAGGGATCTTTTAAATATAAATCAAAGTACTGACGATGATGGTAATTAATGAAGGAATTAATGATCATGGTGACAATGATGGAAGTAATGATGATTATGATGACATCGATTGAGAAATATGGGGATAGTAAAAATGTTGTCTGGACTTCTCTAAGTTTTAACACAAAGTAGAGTATGTACCCGGGGGTGGGGGGGGGGGGATGACTCCCTTAGAAAATGAAAATAAGGCCCTCGCATACCTTTTAGGGTCTCGAACTGGCACCGTACCTTTTAGGGTCATTTTCAAAACCGTCCGTCGAGCACCCCTATCCATTTTCTAAGGGAGTCCCCCCCGGGGTGGACGAACCATCTATTTATTAACTGATTTGCCGCAAAAAATTATAAAAATTCATACAAAATCCTTTGTTTACTATTGTTTGAATTGCTTAGCACCATTTGGTACTAATTAGTACAATTTGTTTTATGAGTTTTTTGCTAACAAGGGGGTCGTGCGGGGGGGGGGGGGAGGGGGGGGGGGAGATTGGAAACATCAAAACCGCACTCTTATCAAAATTTGCTAAAAACTGCAAATAAGATTAATTGTAAAACTACAAAACCACAGATATAAATGAAATTTAAAAACCCCGCAGAACCACACCAAAAATAACACAACACCGCATCACCGCAATTAAACCCTTATTCCCCCCTCGTTATATTAGAGCTTTATCACTGAATAATCCGTATATATATATTGGTTTACAACAGGACCCTTATGTCAAGAATGCAGCTAAAGATGATTATAGATGCAGAAGTGCTTACAAACTACTGGAGCTGAACAACAAGTTCCACTTCTTAAAACCTGGAAAAGTTGTGGTAATAAATGTGTTTTTATCAGTATAATGTGATATCACAGAGTTTTTGACAACAATAATGTAACACTAAATACTCTAGACTAGTTTCACTTTTCAAGTTCAGTTTCACATGGTATTTTGACAAAAGGTGTATTTGCACAAATGGATGACTTGTTGTAAATTTTTTTTAAATTCCAGGCAAAGCAAAAAATATTTGCTAAAAAATAGAAAACACATTACTTTGTATTTTATTCTCTGAATTGATTGAGGCTTTCGATGTGCAAATGCGCCTTTTGTCAAATAGTAGAGCAGTGCTATAGATAACATAAAACTGAAGTATTGTGTCAAATTACACAAAGCATTTTTATTTAACAACTGAAAATACAAAATAATAAAACTATTCAATTAAAAAAAATATATATTTTTTATGTCTATTTTAGATTGATTGTGGAGCAAGCCCAGGTATATATGCAGACAAGTGTTTACTTTGTATAAAGACAATTGCCAAAGACACACATGTATCATGATAACAACAAAAATATAGTTATACAAGTGATTATACTTTTTATCTTGTATATGTTTTACCAGGCTCATGGACACAAGTTGCTGTTCAAAAGGTGCATTCACTAGCAGGTGATTTTATGAAAATTTGTGAATAATTTTTCTCATGTTGATATAATTGCATCTGAGTGTGACGTTTCAGTTGGAAGGCAAAAACAAGTTATCATGAGGGTTTTTTCCTAGTTGCCCTCGTTATCATAATTGATACCATCATTATCATTGTCAGTATAGACCATAGTCATCATCATCATCATTATTATCGTCAATACCATGCATCATCATCATCATTATTATCACCATATCATCATTATATGAGCAAGCTCATATATTAGATCATCTTCAAACAAAATTTATTTGTCATTGTAAAGACTTAAAATGTAAACAACCAGAGAAACTCTCTTAGCCTCTATTTAATATATTTGAACCACAATTAAGACCGAGTGAGTTATTACAAAACAAGCGAGGTTTCTGATGGTTGCGATTCCTCCTCCGCGCAAGGCACGTCGGGAATTCTCGTTGTAACAGTCATTATATTGATCATCATTTGTTCAACCCTTTGTGGGTCGCTGCATGGTATCCAAAACGGTGCTCCTTACAGTAGATATGTTGTATTTCTCATTTTGACATCATAATCAACCTCCATCTATCACTGACACTATAACAACTTAGGTATTTTTGTGTTTTGAAACAGGTACTAGGAATACAAGCAATGGCATGGTCATTGGAATAGATCTCCTTGGTAATTGAGCTATTGAAATCATTTTATATACAGCTATTTTAAATAAATAAATAACTGGAAACTAGCGAGTAAACTAGTAAAGGCTGGGTTGGTGTTTGATATAAAAGATAGATTATAGATTGACAGAATGAGATTTATAACACTGTAAAAATTGTTAACTTAACTTTACTGATGTTTCAAGATTTAATTAGCCCTTTGTTGGAGTAAAAAAAAGTTCACTTTTCATAATCACTTTCTCTACCAACTTTATTGTCAATTCATCAGTAGAGTACAAGAATTAGCGCTATATAGTAATAATTACTACTACCTATTTCAAAGGTAGAGTACAAACACTATATCCGTGAAACAAGTAGTACTAGTTAGTACTAAATAGTTAAGCATAAAATATCACTATTTAGTACTATTTATGTTTCACACTTTTAATGTTTGTATATTATTTGCACTCTATCATTTAAGGTAGGTATAACCTTTATATCCTCGCTTGTTACTTGCTGATATCTAGATATCCAAGCTATCCCAGGGGCTGTATTGTTGGGCGGCCATGACTTTACAGTGACAGGAACACAAGACAAGATATTATCCTTGCTGCCAGAGGAGAGAGCAGACGTTATAATGAGGTAAATTGGTTTAGTACTTAACAAAACGGCATTGAGTGTTGTGCATTAACAAGTGAAACACACTTTAGTGTATCACTCTTTAATGCACCTTAGGGGGCTTTCATTTAATAGTGTATAGGGGGTCGGCAATATTGAGGGGGAGTCACATTATTTCAGGAAGCTATATAGGGGGTTGTTACAAACTTTATGCTGGTTTATTGCTGGGGTTATAGTAAATCTGGACGAAAATAGGGGGATGGCGATATTTTTTCCAACCAGGAAAGGGGGGGAGCAGGGGTTGGGTAATATTTGGAAAAGACAACAGGTGATTTTGCCGACCCCCCTATACACTAATAAATGAAAGCCCCCTTAATTCATGCTTTAACTAATAATACACTTAATTCCATGGGTTAATGAGAACCATTCTATATATCATCTCCATGATCATACCATAGACCTCTTTACCTCTGTATGCAAATTGCCATTTCAGACCACGCGTCATTCCCTTGAGAATTGTTCTTTAATGATGAACGTGTTATATCATTTACATGTGAAAGAAACAATTCCCAAGGGTAGCATCACGTGATCTGAAATGGGACAACAAACAAGGAAGGTAAAGAGGTCTATTATGATTGTTTATGATATTTTACTTGCTAGTGACATGGCTCCCAATTCCTCTGGTAATCACTCACTGGATCATCAAGCAATATTGGTGAGTGCCATATTCATTAATGCAAATAATAATACTAATTGATGGTCATGTTGATGATATTAAAATAATGATGATAGTAATAGTTCTGTATCAGCAAATGATGATAATCTTTATGATGATTGTGGTAATAAATTATGATAGAGCAATTTTCGTATGACTGTGAAAAAGGCACGGTCACCGCACGGCACAGATACGGCAGAAAATTCAAACGTTTTTATAGAAACCACGGCAATGACGCAGTCACGGCACTGCACGTCTGTTTCACAGTCATACGAAAACCGCTCTAATGATTATAATTATGGTAATAAATAATAATGATGACAATGATAAAGTGCACTAAACCTATGTAAAAATAGTACTAATTAGAGCTGTTCTCATTAACCTGTGAAAGACTCTTTAGAGTATTACACCTGATGTTCTTTTGTTGGTATTTGACTAATATCACACTTTAACTAAATAAAAAATAGGGGTTAATCATGAGAACTGCTCTAAACATAAGCAACAAAGGATTTAGTTTGAATAAGTACAATTTATTGTTCACAAGCTCTCTAATGATAATAACTTTGTACATGCTGAATCTGTTAGGAATTGTCGGAGTCTGTCTACAATTTTGGCATGAATGTATTGACAAATGGAGGGACATTTGTGTGCAAGCTTTGGGATGGCAAAGGAACACAAGGTAAGGTGTTGAGGGCAGTTATGTAATGTTTATAAATATGAGGAGTTTTTTGAAAAAATAATTTGCTTGGCATCTAAATAAAGGAAAGCTTAATCACGCCACATGTCTAGAGCACAAATATTCAAACCATGATCTTAAAAAGGCTTTGCTTTTTACAGAACTAAAACATTAAAATCATGAAATAAAAAAAATAGTTGCTAACTACCGGTAGTAGTTGTCATTTAGTGACTATTTTAATACTCAGTATTACTTGGGCAAACATCAAATACAATGGAAATAATACCTCATTGCAACTTAACTTGTCTTTGGTAGGACTAATAGTTACTAAAAAAGAACAATATAATTTACACATTTTATTTCATGGATATATTTTTTTTGCTTCATAATTTCTACAAACTCAGCCATTCCAATAGCAAGTTTGAAATGTTTTTCTCTGCTGCAAATCAAAACAAATATTCAGTTGGTGCCTTTTTCATTTTTGATTGGCGACAGCAAAACATGTCTTAGAATGTCTTAGTTTGCAGAATACGTCAAACTACAGTAAGGGTACGTTTTCTCCCATTTGTTGTCATGTTTCATTTGAATCTTAGAGCCGAGGCTGTAATGTTAATGTTGTTGTTTTTTTTGTCAGATTTCATGCAGTCTGCACAAGCTCATTTTAAGACAGTGAAGAAGTACAAACCAAAAGCAAGCAGAAAAGAATCAGCAGAGATCTACATATATGCCGATGGCTTCAAAACATGATTGAAAATTAAATTTTTGGAAGTGATTTTTATTAAACATTTAAGTACCAATTCTCATGTTTTGGTGTGGGTTTTCTCATATTTAAAAACTAAACTTTAAAGCAATATCTATACAGTGGAACCCCGTTAAGCGGGTAAATTTTATAGAAAATGTATGGGCATGCATTTTGTTCGATCAAAAAAACTGGATGCAATAACAGGGTGGCAGTATTAAGCGGGTGGCCGTAAGGCAGGATTTTGATTTGCTGTAGTGAAATTCTAAAACATATATTACACAATGACAATGAACCACGACTATTAAAAGAAAACAACACATGAATTATTGTATCAGTATGTATTTTTATTATTGAACTTGAACAAGAGTGATACTATAACATACCCTTCCCTAATAGAGAGAAGTTTGCCTCATTTCTTCCCCTGGTATAGGCTAAGAGGTTGTTCTTATGGTGATAGTACATCCCCTCCCCCATCAGGAGAAGTTTGTCCTTAGTATTTATGAACCAACATGTATTTCAGTGAAGATAAAATTCTCATTTGAGAGGTTGGTGCTGGGCTGATATTGGATTAACTCTACAGGTTTTATTAAGAGTTAAACCAGAATTAGCTCTATAGGTTTCATGAAGAGTTAAACCAGGATTAGCACTAACCCAGGATTAACTCTATAACTTTTCTTAAGAGTTAAACCAGGATTAGCACTAACCCAGGATAAATTCTATAGTTTTTTTTAAGAGTTAAACCAGGATTAGCACTAACCCAGTATTAACTCTATAGGTTTTGTAAGAGTTAAACCAGGATTAGCACTAACCTAGCATTAAGTTTATAGCTTTTAGGAAAATATAAGCTGTCTGATAATCACGCTACCAAGTCGTGGGCTTTAATGGCTTAAGTTAATCTCTGTTGATAGTGAAATAAAACTTCTGTAAATGAGTGAAACTATATAATAAGATTTTCATAATTGTGCTGTTAACATGCCATATCAATTTTCTCTATACATTACTTGTCCATTTATTCAATTTTATTAACTCCCGTTACACTAGCCTACAACCATTTCAGTGAAAAGCTGACATTGGGATTCCTGCATTATTACGTTACAAAACTTTCCTCCAGTCTCTCCTCTCTTATATTATTATATTTTGCACCTCTCCTACGTTTTACGTACACAACCAAAACACAATGCAATTATCTCTGAACAACTTTTCATCCTCAATTATGATCTGACCACAGCAACAGAGTGACCTACGTTAGTTATATTCACAGTCTGAATTTTAATGATGAACACTTATACTAGCCTTCTCATGTTATAAGAGAGTCAACTGGTACTCAGTCTTTTTCAATTGGATTACACACAGGAAACCCAGCTCAAAACTAAAGCCAAAGTCAAAGAAATTATGATATGGAGTTTTGACGAGATATTCTACTTGATAGATTAATTAAAACCAACAGAGAAGTACATTGGCTTTAAAAGTCATTAATTTATGGATTCTTTCCCCCACCATGCCTAGTTGCTATCTTAATTAGAAATAATCTTTATCTGTGTAATATTACAATAATTTTGAAAATAAAAATTAATGTGGAATTTCCCACTTATTAAACAGACGATACTTTATTTTCTTCTGCAGTTTTAGCTGCCGCTGCCTGGAAGAAAAACAAATAAAATATTTAGAAAGTTTTATGACATGCAGTGGATGGGTGATGTTGTTTAGTGTAAGACTAAGTACTTATTGACTGAGTGGGAGGGCCGTACGGGAAAATATTTGGCTCGCGGGCATGGCATATGGACTGAGCGCAGCGAGGTCCGTACAAATGACCAAGAGCCAAATATTTTTCCATACGGCCCGACCTAACTCAGTCAATAAGTTTTTTAGCATATGACCCGTATATTTTGCCCGGCAAGCGCCATTTTTTTCGTAATGTTTTGAGTAGCTGGTGGAAAAAGCCGTACTGACACCATCACATGACTTCTTTCCGAAGGTTTTCTTAAGAGCGCACACCGGGCAAAATGATAAAAATCCTTATCCTTCTTTCTTTGAAGTTGACTGGATTGTCTTCCCTGTAGGGTTGACAGATAACAGTGCGAATCAAAATGCTGTGGTCACCTAGAAATATTTTAGAAATTGTTTATTATTCTTTGAACAACTCAGAAACAACTTTATCACTGCCAGAAGTTTGACTGATGTGTAGTATGATAAACTTTTAGAATTGTTTGCGAGTTGTTCAACTAACAATAAACGATTTCTAAAATATTTCTGGGTGCCCACGGTTTTTTGATTCACACTGTAATTCCAGAAATGAAAGTGAATTCGTTTAACACATTTTAACATGCTAATGAGCTGAGTAAAATAACATGCTAATGAGCTTTGCACTGGGGGCATACACAATTTATGACAAATTAGCTTACATAAATATGGCAAAATCTTTTTAAACATTGTTTCTTTATTTTATCCATAATGGCCACAAGCTCATTGGCATGTTATTTTACTCCTTAGCATGTTATGTGAAATCAGTCTAATGTTTGTACTCCATAATTGTTATTGTTCACAAATAAACGAGAGTTGAAATGAATTAGTTTTATATCAATTGTAGTAATGAAATTATTAAAATGGTAACTCATGCTATTATCATTGTAACTATACAAAATTCAATGATTTTTGCAATGTGCATTTAATTTAAACAATTTTTGGTAATTCAATGTGCTTTAAAGATTTTAAAAACATACACCAAATAGTTAACAAATAACACATTTATAAAATCAACATCAATAGTTAATATACGGTTATTCAAATGTTACCAATAAACATTTTAATAATCATCAAATTTAGAAGTTGTGTTAAAAAATTTGTCAGCAAAATTTCTAGCAATGGCTTTTAAATTTTAAACATCATGTTAACAATAAAATAAAAAATAAAATAATTAACAAAACCACCATTGTCTCATTGAAGTGCAACCCCCCAAGTTTGATGTCTCATTTCCAAACACATTTTTAGCATTTTGTCGGCCTTCAATCAGAATACTGGGAACAAGTTTGACTGAGTGATCCAGTGATTAGTCGATCAATCACTGAATAACGTTAAATGACATTCCCTTTCCCCTGCTACTTAAGGCTACCTTTTCAACTGTGCAGGATAGGAATGCCACTTCTAGCAGGGAATAAGATTTACCGTTCGATTTACTGTTATTCCTCAATTGGCTGATCAAGTGCCATTTTGGACCACACGGACAAACCCGTTCCTAGTATTTTGATTGATGGCAGACAAAATGCTAGTTTGCAAATAAGATATCAAACTTGGGGGGTCACACTTCAAGGTAACTTTATTAGTTGTGGTAAATAAGAGTGGAATACTACTTACTGCTACAGTATGATGTATGTTAATGTTTAGTGGGCTTGACAGGACTAGTGGCAGTCTAATAATAAAAGCATGTATGAATTCAGCAATAAGCCTATCAAAACCACTATCTCAACCACAAACCAATAACTGACAGACATTGCACAAGTTGAATTATATTTCAGAGTAATTTTCATGTCTTCTTCAGGTTTAATCTTCTTTTTCTTAAGCCAATTAAATGCTGACAAAAAATTTAACCATTTTTTTTCCTTCATCCTTTTTTATTATCAATATTTTCTGTCCATGTTTTCTTTATAGCACCCCAAATTAATGTTTCTTCCTTAAACCAGAGAAGACATTACTAATAATAACATGTTTTATGTTTTTTTTTTGTTTCAATATGTTATTATGTAAATCCTTGTACATTTTATTTTTTTCTGTACTTCATGCAATTTTCTTGTCCATTGGTCCGAAAAATTGCTTGTTATTTTGTTTTAACCATCCAGGCATTCCTCATCGCTCGCAGAAAGATGCGCCAAACAATGCCTGCAAATGTCCTTAAATGAAGTTTTTAAATTTACTCTGATCAACTCCCATGTGCAACTCACAGCTGCCATGTCTGCGTTATTATTCAATTTGCAAATCACTGCAATATATGTACAAGATAGTGGCTTTGAAAAGCTAAGCAAAATTAGCAAATAAATATCATTATGAATGACATAAAAGTGCAAAACAAAAGTATTTATACATGCATAAACAAAGGAATTAAAATATATAATAAGTAATGTAAAATATTGATATTTTCAATGTCTTAATCCATTTAATAAACATTTGTTTACAGATCATTGAAAGATTGACAAAAGAAGTCTGTTTTTATAATATCAAGTTTGAATCCTCTTTATATTTAAACATTTAATTTGTTTTTCAATATTAAACTCAATGTTCAAGTTTTAACATTTAACAACTAATATATCAGTAATATTGATTTTATTTGAGTTCATTTTCAAAGTTGTCTATATATTGTATTTATACTTACATCAGCCATTGCTTCTGCTACATCTTTCTCAATTTGCTGTGATCTTGTCATGTCCTATTTGAAAGAAACAATATTAACTTACACTTAATGTATATTTATTTGTAGAAAATAAGGTGTTTAGATTTGGTGTTACTTTTATTCAAACGTTTTTGACTAGATAGTCATCATCAGGAAATGGTAATTAAATCAAATTATCTTGTTTTAAAGGTTCATGTAATTCCCAAAGGAAAAAGCTTTGCCATGTACATATTATTTTATATTTATTGATTTACTTATTGATTTAATTGTTTAATTAATTATTTGTTTATTTAGAGTACAAACATTAAAAGTGTAGTACTAAATGATGTACTAAGTACTAATTCTACTATTTTCTATTGTATAACTAGGACTATTTAGTGCTACATGTTTCATAGGTATATTATTTGAACTCTATTTATTTATTTCTCTTAATTATGTTTATATTTGTCTTTTTGAACAGCAAGACTGATTCATAAAAAATAATAATTAATAAAATATACCACAAATACCACAAATGTACCACAAATGCTAAATTAAAGTTACAGTACTATTACATGTATTTATAGCAAATTAGTGTGTTAAGGTTTCACTCTTATGGTTCTTTATTCTCTTTTTATGAAGTTAACTTAATGCACACTGAGTTATAGTTTGGAATTCTAATTAATAATAATAAACTTACAGTTTCTTTGGCTTTCTTAAGCTGTGCTTTTAATTCTTCAATTTCACTCTTGTAAGCTTGAACTTGCTTTGCCTGCAATCAAATTTGTTGTATTTAAATTTATACCAATACAGTTATCTACCACTGCTGTACTATTTGACAACAGGCTAAACCTTGATTTATTGCTATAACACATTTGACTTTACTCTGAATCAAGGAGGGGGTGCTATAGCTAACATGAAACTGGTCTATTACAGTAATTGTAATTTTGTTTATATTTACTGCTAACATAGAAAGGTATATGAAGAGTAACCAAAAAAAAGAAGGAATTTATAGACATGGCAACTTGAAGGACATGAACGAACCATGTACCATGAACCATGTACCTGGTGATCTATCCTTGAATGTTCCTGCCATAGGGCTAAATAATAACTAACAAACACTTGTAATTTCCTTTTTTTTTTCTATTTTAATTAGAGGGGAGGTGCCTCGCATGGGTACTCACGTCACGTTCGCACTTCCCCCTTGGTTTTTCTACATTTTTTTGTTCTTTTTCAGTTAACATTAACTTATTTTGTAATTATTCTTAAATGTAGATTGCCAATAAAGCTGTTAAAAAAAAAAAAAAAATGACATGAAAAACAAAAATAAATAAAAATAAAATAAATTAAAAAACCTTGAATGCCAGCATGTAATATTGGTTATCTATGTAGTATATAAAAAACGAGCAGCAGTGTTTTATCAAGGATAAAAACCCGAGCGCAGCGAATGTTTTTGATCCTTGATAAAACACGTGCTGCGAGTTTTTTATATAGCTTAAAAAACTCCAACACTTATTCAAAACTTAATTATAAAAGTTTCTTGAAGAAAAGTCCAATTTGGAGACAAACTTTATTTGCAAGGTACACTGCGCATTCTCATATCACACCATGCACCATTAAGCACCACATTTGGCATCCCACATTTGAGAAAGGTCATGTATAATATAGTAGGAGCTTGATAGCATTGTTTCGGGTGATGCCTCTAGTAAAGGTCAATGATGAGAGAGGTATAAAGGTCATGCATGTGACCAAATTGGAAAGCCCCGATTGGACTAATAGCTCATGAATTATTAATGAGTTTTTTAAATCATAATAATGAATTATGGATTGTGTTGCCCAGGACAAACTAATGAAGTCAAATACTCTAACTATTGTTTCTTAACTAGTACCTCTTCCTTCTCTGCAAGTTTACTCTCTTTATCTTTCTGTGAAGTGAATTGAAGCAATATTGTCAGACAGAAAAACATTGTATCTTTACACAAAACAAAGACTTTACAATACCACCACTTGCATCACGACAGTCCTGCCAGACAAACGTTTTGATTGGGAATTTTGCTTTAACAGCAGCATTTTTACCAATTTCCAATTCAATTTAATTTCTCCCCAAAGTATGTAATATGTGCTATCATAAAATGGTGAATAAAATGAATACAGAAGTGACAAGGAGTATTTTGTAGTCATGAATATTACAAGACAGTGATAAATGTCAATGAAAATGTTTTTTGATGAATACGTACAAATGAGACTGCTATTAGCAATAAACATTAATGCAGAAAGCGCTGCAAGTACAAATTGGTACAGCAAAGTTGCAAGCACAGAAGCAAAAATAATAGATTATCGCAGGTAATCCACAATGTTAGTAATGCATATTGCAGCATTAATTATTATATAAGCCTGAGAAAACCAACGTTCTTTCGCTCCTCTTTCCCTGCAAAACTTTTGTGGGGCCAGAGAGGAGCGACAGAACATCTGCTTTATCAGACTATTATTATATATACCAGTCAGTGAGTATTTTCTGGTATTCAGGGTTTGTTTCCAGGGAAAATTAACTATATAATATTATCCCTAACCAGAAGCTGATATATATTTATCCCTAAAAGTCCCAAGATTATTTATTGTACTGGTACTGCCATAAACTGGGGATTGAAACGTGTAACATAAGCCATGCTCCAGAATATTCAGGTGTGAAAATTATCTATTTAGCAGTTCCTGACCATACTTGGTGTCAAAAACTTGATTCAAAATAGCCACAAATCAATGGATTTTTAGAGATTTTGAAGCAAATGGATGTGACTTATTGGGTGAATTTTTTCCCTGAGAATAAGTTGAATATTCCAGAGCTTGGGACACAAGAAATCTGCTGCAATTCATCCCCAAGGGGAATCACTCTCAATTTTTAAAAGTTTAAATGTAGTTAGTTTTCAGGTTATTTTTTAAATGTTCCAAACCATTTTGGCAACAAAGTTTAAAGTAGTTAGTATACACACACACATAAAGGTCCATACAATTAAAACAAATGTAGTTAGTTTTCAGGTTATTTTTTAAATGTTCCAAACCATTTTGGCAACAAAGTTTAAAGTAGTTAGTATACACACACACATAAAGGTCCATACAATTAAAACAATGTTTAATACAAAATTAATTATTAAGGATTAGTTTTTACACAAAAGGTTTTCACCACAAGTAGGTTCAAACTGTTTGTTCTCATGCTAGCACTAGTCATGCTAGCGAGTAGTAGTTAGTTTTTACACACACATGGTTTTCACCATAAGTAGGTTCAAACTGTTTGTTCTCATGCTAGCACAAGTCATCCTAGCGAGTAGTAGTTAGTTTTTACACAAAAGGTTTTCACCACAAGTAGGTTCAAACTGTTTGTTCTCATGCTAGCACAAGTCATGCTAGCGAGTAGTAGTTAGTTTTTACACACACATGGTTTTCACCATAAGTAGGTTCAAACTGTTTGTTCTCATGCTAGCACAAGTCATGCTAGCGAGTGGTAGTTAGTTTTCACACACATGGTAATTAAGAGAGGAAGTCGTACAAACCTTTGAACCATGTGTAAGTTTGCTAAACGCCCCTTTGATTCCCTTCTTTTTCTTCTCGGGGCTACCAGAGTTTTCACTGTTTATTGACTCCTAGTTTCAGTTTTAAAATGGTCATTAATTAATGGTTAACTATAACAACTCTTTTAACACTTAACATTTAAAAAGGTTTAATGAGAAAGAAAGAAACACAAAACAGTCACTAAGAATAGAAACTCATTTTAGTGTTTCTTTATTGTCTCATGAGATTATTCCTAAAGCACATACTGAACTTATATAAGGCCTTATATTAGTTAATCGTTTTACAATTAGTTTTAGATTAAACATACAACATGCAATTCACCACAAATATTTGTAGAGACTTGTAGTATAGTCATCTTTCAGTATTTTATTTTAAGTGATTTAGAACCCTTCACCAGAAAGTTATTTAATACCATTTTGACTTTACCAATATATATTTACTGCTGATATTCAGTTGCAGTTAGAAGTATTTACCCATGAATAATAATTGACAATATTTAGTAGCAATATATACCCATGAATATAATTAACTGACGATATCTAGTTACAATATACCCACAAATATTAACTGACGATATCTAGTTACAATATACCCACAAATATTAACTGACGATATCTAGTTACATTATACCCACAAATATTAACTGACGATATGTATAATTAGTTACAATATACCCACAAATATTATCTGACAATATTTAGTTACAATATACCCACAAATATTTACTGCTGATTAAGGTGCAAATTACCACTTAATACCCAAGAAAATTAGGTACTATTATGATCATGGCATGTTATCAGGTGTTATTTTAATACCAAGATTCTAGCTTAATGCTTTGCTTAATAGGCATGCATGCTTTTTTAACCAAGAATTCAGTAAGATTTATGAAAGGAGTGAAATAAATACAAAATAATTAAAATATATGTATAAATACAAAATAAAAGCATGCTATTATTGAAAAATAATAAGCACAGAAAACAACATTATAGCAAATCCACAATGTGCATGTACATATTATAAACTTTGTGAATGAATTAATGCATGGTGAATGATCAAGACAACACCAGTGCACATGACATGCTTTTTATGTAAACTACAAGACACAACCATTGCACAACCATTGTCTAGTGATTGATAGTAAATTGTACATGCATTTGAAGTTTCTGGTATATGTTATGAAAGTTAGAATAGTCAATTTTGTGTATGTTTTCATATATATGCCATCCTCATGCACATAAAAATAATAGTTTCAAAAAATATCCATTATTCCCATAAGCAAGAAAGTTGTAATTCCAAGAGGGGAGAGCGAAGAATGGAAAGGAGAAAGAGGGGAAGTGAAATACATATTTTCTGCTATTGCAAATATGGATATTTTTGAAACTACACAATAATATGAAAAGAGAAGAAAGATTTAATAACTAAAAAAAAAAAATGAATAAATTAACAAAAATCATAAGAAATAAATGAATACAATGTTAATAGTATAAAAATGAAAATAACCAATAATTAAAAAAAACAATGGTATAGAAATATATTATTGATAAATGAATGGATAAAAATCAATAACAATAATAAAACAAAAACAATAGAAAAATAAAATCTTATTAAAATCAATGATTTTTCATAAGGATAGAGACCCTACCTGGGACTTTCCAATGTCATTGTTAGCTTTTGCCAGAGCCTCTTCTAAAGTAGCGATTTTTTTCTTGAAGTCTTCGCCAATCTCTTGATTTCTTTTAATCTCTTCTCGTAACGATTTCACCTCACTGTCACGTGTTGTAAGTTGACTTTGTACGTCACTTAACTCTTTCACCGTCCCCGTCAACTCCTCCTGCACTGACTCATACTTTTTGTAAGATTCGCACATCTTTTTTTCATTTTCTCGTGATTGTAAAAGTTCTTTTTCTAATTTAGAAATATCGCTAGAATTGGAGAGCTCTTTTTCCAGCGATGACAGCTTTGTCTTGGCACTAGATTCATTTTGCTTTGCTGCTGCTATTTCCTTTTCTAGTGATTTTATTTTTTCTAGATGTGATGACGATAATGATTTTGCTTCTTTGAGATCATGCTCTAAGTTGCCTAACTTTGATTTGGCCTGAAATTGAAGAATAGCAAGTTATAAATAAATAAATAGATAAATAAATGATAAATATTGATAAATAAAATGATGAATTTAAATACACAAAGAAACTGAATAGTAGTGAAATACATGGATAAAATGAACAAAAACAAATTGTAAAGTAACTTACAGAATGTGCATCCTGTAGTGCTGATTCCAATTTCTTCTCCCAACTACTAATTTCTGATTCAACATGATTTTCTAGTTTCTTTAGCATGGATTCCTACAACAAACATTGATACAGTAAGCATTGAAACTGCTCAACAATGGCATTACTAATAATGTCAATAATAAGAACAACAACAACAAAAATGACATATAATATCACATATAATAATTATGTTTGGACAGGCATGGTTGGGGATGTGTGTTAGTGATCGCTGACCCTCAATCATGAGGTTGGCAATATAAAAGGCATGTTAGCAATGAAAACAATGATTTTGACGCTGAAATTTTTTGATGATAATTATGATGTTTTGATAGTATTGACAATAATAATTGATGATGATGATGATAAGTGATGAAATGAAAACCATGCAAATTTGTGATAATGATAATAACAATGACTAAAAAATGTTAATGATGAAGATGGTAATGTTGATAATACTGCTGATGATGCTTTATTCATGATGATGGTAAAAATAGATATTCTCAAGTTTTCTTACAGTGTCTTCAAGACCATTTTTGTAATGACTACATTCTGCTTTCAACTGGTCCATTTCTTTTCTGGACTCCTCAAGTTCACTAGAAACATCACCATTCTGGTAATAAGAGCAAAAACTTATATTAGATGAGCATATTTTTGATATCAACATTTAAGCATGAGAAATGAATAATAGCAATACAATAGGAATCAATTATATTTAATGAAAAACTGGAAGTCAGTTAGTCAATCAAACAGTAGACAATAAGTCAATCAGAGGACAGTCACTCATTAACACAGTTAGTCAGAAGTCTAGTCAACCAGTCAACTAGTAATTAAGTCTGTCAATCAGTAAGTCAATCAGTAAGTTAATGAGTCAATCATCCAGTCAGCCAGATAGTCAATTAGACAGTCATTCAGCCTGTTAGTCACTCAATGAATAAGGCATTCAATTGGTCAGTCAGACATTAAGTAAATCAATCATTCTATTACTTATTATAATTCAACAACAAATATTCCTCCACTCTCATTGGTCGAGGGGCGAATCAAGTGATGTGATAGTGCCCACCGCAGAGGGATACTATCAGCGCATAGTGCCAGCTGAGTGAGAAAACAAATTTTGTTGTTGAATAAAAAAAACACAATTGTTTAAATAGACCTTTACATGGTTCGAATCAAACAACTTCAGGCTGTGTACATTCCTTATATTAAATTACCGCAAGCTGCAGTCACTTGTAAAGACTATATTACACACTTTCAAGGTTGTGAACGTGAACCGTGAAAAGGTCAAGTAATCATTGTATAGACAACCATTCAAAAATACATTTCTAGAATTTACCTCAACAATTTTGGGTTTGACTTCCTTAGCTTGTTTATGGAATTCAGCCAACCATTTCTCAAATGACTAAAAACATCAGTTTAAAATAAGATTTACTGTCATTTCACTACATACTAATAAAAGTAATACCAGGTAAAAAGGTATGCATTATATAACAATGACATGCTTACCAATGAGGATTCTACAGTGATTTCTGGGTACAGAGTAGTCAATACATTCTGACAAATATGAAGAGTAAAAATATTAAGGATATAAAGTAATGTATATTGTTTAATTAGTATTTTAGTATATGTGTTTAGTTCAATATTTTTATTTTAAGAGTGAATGGTCTGATCCCAGGTGTAATCGATGTAGATGAGGCATGATCGTCCAGGGTGGTGTAGTCTTGAGAAAGACTGATGGTGTAGATGGCTGACGTTTCGACAAGTCATCTTCAGAGTATTTTTATTTGAACAATTCCTTTTTTAAAGGATAAATATTGAAATATCTTTTATTAGTTACAATATCACATTTACAGTCATCAGAGTTTATCCAAAACAACAGGAACCAGTATCTGAAATTTATTATCTGCTGATATGGTCAACAAAAAGAGTAATCATAATAACTGACTGTAAATGTGATGATGTAACTCATGAAAGATTTTGGGATATTTATCCTTTAAAAAATGCAATTATTGTTCAAAATATAAATAACATAAACACCATATTCTGTCATGATTATCTCTTCTATCATATGCAGGCATAACTAAAACTATCTCAAACTAACCTTTGCAGCTATTCTCTCATTCTCCATGTCTTTCAGTGAAGATTTCTGTAAGGATAACAAATAAAAATCAGCAAACTATGATATGTATGAGTTCAAACAAACTCAGACCAGTCAGTGACTGTCCCATCCCCCCGTAAAAGTGTACTTACCTTGATGCTTTCTACAGCTTCTTTGGCTTTGGTACCAGCTGACTTCTCAGCCTGTGATACGGCGTCCATTGCTTTCCAATTCTTTTCACGTAATTCCTATAAAAGCATAACAAGCATTAAAACCTTAAAAGAAAGTATTTCCCCTCAAACTCATTCAACTGTGTATTTTTATATATTCAAAAAAAAGTCAAGTAAAAAAGTAAAATATATAATAATTATTAGTTATTTTATTCTTAGTGCATTACATTCAAAACAATATAGGGAGAGTAAATATTGCTGTGTATATATATTTTTTATTTCAAATTAATGAGACCCACAATGCCCTTTGGACTTGGAATGCACTATTCAACAGTATTCAACATTTTTTGAAATAGCTGTATACAATTCTGACTTACATTGTTTTTCTTTTTCTGTTGGTCAATTGTCTCTTCCATTGTCTTCAAGTCCTTCTTTGCTTCTTCAAGTTCTACTTTAATTTTGGATAATTCTTGGTTGTCACCAGACCTAAACAAGAACACTCTCATTAAAGCACTGGTAAATATAACTGAATAACTGGTCAAAACAACAAAATAGATAGAGTGCAAGTAATATACCTGTAAAATAAGTAGTATGAATTGGTACTAATCAGCTATACTAATCAAACAATACAAAATATCACTATTTACTAGTACTATTTATGTTGCACACTTTTAATGTTTGTGCTCTACAAGAAGTAAATAAAGTAAGCAAAGAAAACATAAATAACACTAACTATTAATTGGAATTCACAAATAGACAATAAATAAAGCACCCAAAGAAATACACATACATACAATCCATACATACAAACAAACAAAGCAATCAATCAACAAACAAAAAACCGCTGAAAAGTAACAAAGTAAAAAAACTGAAAAAATAAATAAACACACAGACATACAAAAGAAAAACAACAAAGAGACAAATAGACATTGAAACAATTGGCCATGATCACTACATCAATTTATTACTAAGTACTATAACTTACTTCATGTGGACTGCTTCTTCTTTGGCCTCAGCCTGTAATAAAATAGATAACAATAAAATCAAAAATATACTGATGGAGTAAACGAGATATGAATAAACAAACAAGCAAACAGACAATGACAAAACAAAATGCTACAGGAAACAAATGGATGAAATAATAAGTAAACACAAAATAACAAACACACAAACAAGAAAATCAACAAACAAACAACTGAATTGACAGACAAATCAACAAACAAACAGACAAATCAACAAAACTGACAAATCAACAAACAAATCAATAAACCAACAAACCAACAAACCAACCAAGAAACAAATAAATAAATAAATATACAAACCAATCAACAAATCAAGAAACAAACAAAACAAACCAACCAAAAAATCAAGAAACAAACAAACCAACAAATCAACAAACAAACAGACAAATCAACAAAACAAACAAACAAACAAACCAACCAAGAAACAAATAAATAAACAAACAAATAAATATACAAACCAATCAACAAACAAACAAACAAATAAACAAAACAAAAAACAAACAAACCAAAAAATCAAGAAACAAACAAACCAACCAACAAATCAACAAACAACCAAACCAATCAACAAACTAACAAACAATTAAATAACCAAAAAACCAAACAAATCAACAAACAAATCAATAAACAAACAAATAATCAAGTTTTTTCCACTATAACACCAAGTTATAGCAATGTAAGAGAGAGAGAGAGCTTTATCATTATAAGATTAGATTTACAGTGAGTGGTATTTAGAAGAAAAAGGTTTAAAGCAAAGCTTAGTTGAACCAGATAAAATGATTTTATGGCTTCTGTGCATTATTTGACTCAGGTCCTCAGCAACTAAAAATATTATTGTGATAATTTATTATGTTGAAATAAAGAAAGCATTTATTTACTAAGGCTGTGAAAACTTTTAACAATCAAAACTTAAAATTAGAAACAGACTATTAAATAAAAAGACAGAATTTCATTAAAAACTGAAAATAATTTGCACAAATAAGATCAGTGGCAATTTAAAAAACTAAAAGTGTTTTAGCTCATGCAAAGATGAACAAAATAAAGATGAATTTTAAAAGCAATTACCCTTGTGCAGAAACATTTCTCAAATCCACTTCCAATTACTTTATAAATTTTATTTTAAAAGTTTTTTACTTAAACTGTGCAAATCCATGAGTTAAAAAAGTGTTTTGTTTGTGGTAAAAAGCCAATCTACCTTAGCTGCTTTGACAGCTTTGGCTATTTCAGACTTTAACGATTGTTCACTAGCTGATAAGGCTTCCATGGCCTTCCAGTTCTTGATACGAAGGTCCTGAGAACACATGAATGTACATCAAGAAAAGAATAAGAAAGATAATGGGAAGGAAGAAACATAATGGGTCAAAAGATGGTATTTTGGTTGCTCTGTTCCCCGCCGTAACACTTGACATTTGTTATTGTGACCAAGATACAGATGTTTGTGTATTTGTTTACTCTCATGTGCCTGTAATACTGGTAGGTATCTGTGATGTTAACATGCAATTATGGTAAGATATTCTATAGTTAAGTAACTACAGGTAAAGAAAAAGTTTTGTCTTCTCTTCCGTAACATTCCACATACCGTGTTTTGACCCTAGTATTAGTAAGGGAAGGGACAGAAAGAGACATAGAAAAACACCAAGTTTATAGGATAGAGGAAATATTATAGTACAAGGAATGATCAATAACAATGATGTCATATTAAAATGATAAAGAGTAAAAATGAAACAAATGAAAGGAAAAAATGAAAAATAATGAAATACATAGAAGAAAATAATGAAACATCAAATGGAAAAAGATGAAACTTAATGAAAGCAATGGAATGAGAATAATATAAAAGAGAAAACAATAATGACAGTTAAAACAGTATTTACAAAGAGTAAACAATGACAGTTTAAAACAGTGTTAACAAACAGTAAATAATAATGACAGTTAAAACGGTATTTACAAAGAGTAAACAAACTGTTAAAAAGAGTATTAACAAACAGTAAACCATAATGACAGTGAAAAACAGTATTTAAAAGAGTAAACTGAAGCAATAAATGAGCGATTTCCGTGGTTTATCGGTGTAATAAACCACTGTCCACAGTCCCTTTAGATCGTAAAATCACCAATCACCCTGTCAACCTTTTTTGAATTAGATGTATACAATTCTGACTTACATTGTTTTTCTTTTTCTGTTGGTCAATTGTCTCTTCCATTGTCTTCAATTCCTTCTTTGCTTCTTCAAGTTCTACTTTAATTTTGGATAATTCTTGGTTGTCACCAGACCTAAACAAAAACACTCTCATTAAAGCACTAAACCAACCAACTTGGTAAATACATTGGTACCTCTACTAAAGTGGTTCGATTAGTAGAGGTTGGCCGCTGAATAGAGGTATATAAAAGGTATAGGAATAGAATTGGGACTTTTTATTGTGGCCGCCTAATAGAGGGTGACCCCATAATGGGTGACCGTTTAATAGAGGTACCACTGTATAACTGAATAACTGGTCAAAACAACAAAATAGAGTGGAAGTAAAATACAAGTAGTATGAATTGGTACTAAATAGTACTTATAAAAATTCATGAATAATTAATGAGCAATTGACAAAAGAATTCACGTCCGTGACGGAGGTTGTAAATCTCATACAGATTTCGTCCTGATTTGCATAAGTTTCAACTTGAATTTTCTCGGCTAGATTTACATTTATCTTGACAATTTTAGTAAAATATGAAAGAACTAACGTTGGACTTTCATAAGTTCTATACAATATTTGCGTCCGATCTGTATCCGATCTGTATCTCGTCTCCGACTCGCCGTTGTATATTGGATACAGATCGGCGCTCATATTGTATATATTATAGTTTTACAAATTAAACAATACAAAATATCACTATTTAGTACTATTTATATTGCACACTTTAAATGTTTGTACTATACAACAAAAAAGAAGTAAGGGACTGGTCATAAAGTATGGGGGGGGGGGTGGGCCGGAAAATTCAGGATTCCAAGGAATGACTTTTATTGGCCCACCCTTTAGTCTATGCATAGTTACACGTAGCTCACCCCTATACAATGCACCACAATTACCCCCAGTGTTTTGCTTAATTTTTTATGGCCCACCCCTTTTTCATGCTCAAAAATTATGGCCCACCCCACCTTTTTTTCCGGGCCCACCCCCTCCTAAACTTTATGACCAGTCCCCAAGGAAAGCAAACAAAAATAACATTAAATATTAATTGGAATTCACAAATAGACAATAAATAAAGCACCCAAAGAAATACACATACATGCATACAAACAAATTAACAAAAAAACGCTGAAAAGTAACAAAGCAAGAAGCTGAAAGAATAAATAAACAGACAGACATACAAAAGAAAAACATCAAAGAGACAAATACAATGTAGACATTGAAACAATTGGCCATGATCACTACATCAATTTATTACTAAGTACTATAACTTACTTCGTGTGGACTGCTTCTTCTTTGGCTTCAGCCTGTAATAAAATAGATAACAATAGAATCAAAAATATACTGATGGAGTAAACAAGATATGAATAAACAAACAAGCAAACAGACAATGATGAAATAATAAGTAAACACAAAATAACAAACACACAAACAAGAAAATCAACAAACAAACAACTGAATTGACAGACAAATCAACAAACAAACAGACAAACCAACCAAAAAACAAATAAATAAACAAATAAATATACAAACCAATCAACAAATCAACAAACAAATCAACAAAACTAAAAACAAACAAACCAAAAAATCAAGAAACAAACAAACCAACCAACAAATCAACAAACAACCAAACCAATCAACAAACTAACAAACTACATCAAAACAAATCAACAAACAAATCAATAAACAAACAAATAATCAAGTTTTTCCACTATAACACCAAGTTATAGTAATGTAAGAGAGAGAGAGAGCTTTATCATTATAAGATTAGATTTACAGTGAGTGGTATTTAGAAGAAAAAGGTTTAAAGCAAAGCTTAGTTGAACCAGATAAAATGATTTTATGGCTTCTGTGCATTATTTGACTCGGGTCCTCAGCAACTAAAAATATTATTGTGATAATTTATTATGTGAAAATAAAGTATTTATTTACTAAGGCTGTGAAAACTTTTAACAATCAAAACTTAAAATTAGAAACAGACTGTTAAATAAAAAGACAGAATTTCATTAAAAACTGAAAATAATTTGCACAAATAAAATCAGTGTCAATTTAAAAAACTAAAAGTGTTTTAGCTCATGCAAAGATGAACAAAATAAAGATGAATTTTAAAAGCAATTACCCTTGTGCAGAGTTATTTCTCAAAACTACTTCCAATTACTTTATAAATTTTTACTTTAACTGTGCAAATCCATGAGTTAAAAAAGTGTTTTGTTTGTGGTAAAAAGCCAATCTACCTTAGCTGCTTTGACAGCTTTGGCTATTTCAGACTTTAACGATTGTTCACTAGCTGATAAGGCTTCCATGGCCTTCCAGTTCTTGATACGAAGGTCCTGAGAACACACGAATGTACATCAAGAAAGGAATAAGAAAGAATGAAGAAAGATAATGGTAAGGAAGAAACATAATGGGTCAAAACACAGTATTTTGGTTTCTCTGTTCCCTGCCGTTACACTTGACATTTTTTATTGTGACCAAGATACAGATGTTTGTGTATTTGTTTACTCTCATGTGCCTGTAATACTGACCAGTAGGTATCTGTGATGTTAACATGCAATTATGGTAAGATATTCTATAGTTAAGTAACTACAGGTAAAGAAAAGGTTTTGTCTTCCCCTCCGTAACATTCCACATACAGTGTTTTGACCCTAGTATTAGTAAGGGAAGGGACAGAAAGAGACATAGAAAAACACCAAGTTTATAGGATAGAGGAAATATTATAGTACAAGGAATGATCAATAACAATGATGTCATATTAAAATGATAAAGAGTAAAAATGAAACAAATGAAAGGAAAAAATGAAAAATAATGAAATACATAGAAGAAAATAATGAAACATCAAATGGAAAAAGATGAAACTTAATGAAAGCAATGGAATGAGAATAATATAAAAGAGTAAACAATAATGACAGTTAAAACAGTATTTACAAAGAGTAAACAATGACAGTTTAAAACAGTGTTAACAAACAGTAAATAATAATGACAGTTTAAACGGTATTAACAAAGAATAAACAATGACAGTTAAAAAGAGTATTAACAAACCGTAAACCATAATGACAGTGAAAAACAGTATTTAAAAGAGTAAACAAACTGTTAAAAAGAGTATTAACAAAGAGTAAATAATAATGACAGTTAAAAAAAACAGTATTAGCAACCAGATAATGAGTAAAAGGTTACATGATGAAACATGTGAAGGTTAGTTTGATATTTTACATCAATCACACACACAGAAAATGTTTTTGTCTAAACTAAATCATACATTATTTTTCTTCTTTTCTTGCTCAATAGAGGTCTTCATGTTTGTCAGTTCCTCCATCTGTTTCTTGAGTTGTTCATTTAGATTGGAAATAGTGTCATCCTTCTCTTTAAGCCTGTAAAAATGCAAACAACTTGGTCATGACAAAAACTTTTCATTTTGACTTTGAAACATATTAACTTACAATGCAGTGTTCGTTTGGCTTTCATTTCCTCCCTGATGAAAAATAAAATAGCAATTACAAAACTGAATGAAAGAAATGGGTGGGAGTGAACAAAGAATGAAAGAAATGGGTGTGAATGAACAAAAAATGAAATCCACACATGTAACAAACAACATCACCCTTAAGGTTTAGTTAACCCATAGGAATAATTTTTGTTAACTTAACGGTATAAATAGCACAACATTGAATTAATAAAGATCACTGAAGATGGCGAGAGCATTCGCCAAACATGTACAAACTCAAGTCTGTTGTTCTTTTTATAAAATATCTAAAGAAATACAAAGAAACAAAAGATACACAAAAGTTGAAGTTTATGAGAAAAAAATACAGTGAACTACATTTACCTGTGATTTTTGCTGCCTGTCTTTTAGATCCTAAAAATAAAAATCATCACCATTACAAACAAATGCAAGAACACCTCTATGAACTTTACTGAATAAAAATGTTTTATACAACAAACCTTTATTTCTTGGATACTTATTGTTTGTATAATTTTATATTGCATTATTATCTCAATACCTTGATTTAATCAATTCACACAACTGATAATGGTCCAAATCATGGCTGGAGTGGATGAATCTATACATTCACATTATTTTATCCACTCCAGCCTTGACTTGAATCTATTGTTTTATAAATCAGTAAAGCAAATTTCTTATAATGTCTATTAAACTGATATTTTTGACATCACTTCTTTACAACTTTGCTTGGCATTTCAACTGGCCACTCTTGCTTTACTTTATTTAAGGGACAGACCATTACATTTTTGAGGGGGGGGGGGGGGGGGGGTTGGGCAATTTTTTTTTGCTCGATATTGTTTTCCCACTCTAAGTATGTGCACACATTTTTTTGTCATCTTGCACAATCTTTTTTTTTCAGAATATTTGCTGTGCTCGAATTTTTTTTCTCTCTTTAAGGCTGTGCTCGAATTTTTTTTTGGTATTTGCCCAACCCCCCCTCAAAAATCTAATGGTCCGTCCTTAAGTGTGTTTACTTTTCCTATTTATCTTTATACCTTGATTTCTTTATCCTTGGCAGTCTGTTTCTCTTGTGATTCTTTCAACTGTGTCTCCACTGATGTGAACATCTTTTCTAGCTCCGAGACTCTGCTTGTAGCTTCAGTAAGCTTACTCGTAAGAGTATTCATTGAATCTGCTTCACCAGCTTTGCTGTTTTCTGCCTTGCTAAGCTGTTCAGCCAAAATTGTACATTTTTGTTCTTGTTCTTTGACAGTTTTGTTCAGCTTGGTTTCTCTTGCTTCCGCCTTCTTGAGTTCTTCATTGACTTCACTGAGACGTTTATTTAATACCTTTTCTGCTTCTTGCTGTTGAAATAGAAAAGATTTATTTTTTAATTTGAATTTACTAAACCAAATATTTGCTTAAAAGCTGTTTTTCTTCAATTTACTTAAGTTAGAATAAAAAATAACTGTTTACCAGTATTGTTGTTACTTTTAATTTTAGAAATATCTGTTTTGGTATTAAAACTTGATTCAGTCATTAGAAATAATTATTTTACTTTGTGACATTTAAAAAGTATTAATCAATTCTCATCTCCAGTGGGAAAAAAAGGACTACCCCATCTAGCAATAGTAATTGGTAACTTGTAATGGGTGTTCTTTTTAGGTAATGTTAAGGTGGCTCGACTGAGTATTTTTGAAGGGCCACCGTCGCTGTTTGATCGCAAAGTACGTCGCGCGTAGAAAAATAATTTCAAATTAATTTCCATAGCGAGTTCAGGCATAGACTGAAGTTTGTTCTGATGTTTCAAATATTGCAATCGGAACTAGCAATATTTTTTTATGATAGAAAAGTAGTTTTGACAAATACGACAATTTTAGGCGAAATAGAGTTTTCTATAAAACCGCATTGATTGTTTCACAAACTTCAGATCAAGGTCTTCGTTGTTGCTGAAAATAAAAGATTTATATGGAGGCATTTTTGAATAAAACGCTTTTAAACATTTACACAACAAATAAATTAAATTAATCAAGCATTCATTTCACTTGATCAAAAACATCACTACAAAAGCTCAGAAAAAGTTGCTTTTGGTCTCATTTGGTCAACAAATGTCTTAGTTATCCGTCTGGCGAACATGAACGAAATCACTTCAGGCTATTAGGACATACATGATTTTTCGTTTGGTGAGATATAACTGCGCTTTTTCTTCTTTCGTCTAATATTGCACACATTTTTACAAAATATTTCAAAACTTAAAATTTCCTTGATGAATTTTTTTCTTACCGCAGCATTGGCTTTTTGAAATAGTTACTCGTCGAGTCCTGCAGTTTTATGACCATTGATAGATTGGAAGATATCGAAAATATTTTTCAAAATAGGTAAACTTTTTGACCGCTTACTCAAGGCTCGCATTGTTTTGGTTGTCCGAGATCGCTATTGTCTATATTTTTTACTCAAGTTGTGAATTCCGATATGCATTGTCACCTCACAAACAACACTTGACTACCGTTCGTTGGCCGAGCAGCTCCGAATGTGATCGCTTGAATATTATATTATAAATGCCAAAGGACGGTTACGATGGGTGCTCGTAACGCAATTCCAGCTGATATGCAGTACTTCGAATAACATGCCTCTAACTAAACTTGATAAAAAGCGAAAAATCACTGGGCAAAGATTCAAAGTACAGCATATCAGCTGGAATTGCGTTACCGTCCTTTGTCAATATAATATAATATTCAAACGATCACACTCGGAGCTGCTCGGCTATAAACGAACGGTAGTCAAGTGTTGTTTGTGAGGTGACAATGCATATCGGAATTCACAACTTGAGTAAAAAATTTAGACAATAGCGATCTCGGACAACCAAAACAATGCGAGCCTTGAGTAAGCGGTCAAAAAGTTTACCTATTTTGAAAAATATTTTCGATATCTTCCAATCTATCAATGGTCATAAAACTGCAGGGCTCGACGAGTAACTATTTCAAAAAGCCAATGCTGCGGTAAGAAAAAAATTCATCAAGGAAATTTTAAGTTTTGAAATATTTTGTAAAAATGTGTACAATATTAGACGAAAGAAGAAAAAGCGCAGTTATATCTCACCAAACGAAAAATCATGTATGTCCTAATAGCCTGAAGTGATTTTGTTCATGTTCACCAGACGGATAACTAAGACATTTGTTGACCAAATGAGACCAAAAGCAACTTTTTCTGAGCTTTTGTAGTGATGTTTTTGATCAAGTGAAATGGATGCTTGATTAATTTAATTTATTTGTTGTGTAAATGTTTAAAAGCGTTTTATTCAAAAATGCCTCCATATAAATCTTTTATTTTCAGCAACAACAAAGACCTTGATCTGAAGTTTGTGAAACAATCAATGCGGTTTTATAGAAAACTCTATTTCGCCTAAAATTGTCGTATTTGTCAAAACTACTTTTCTATCATAAAAAATATTGCTAGTTCCGATTGCAATATTTGAAACATCAGAACAAACTTCAGTCTATGCCTGAACTCGCTATGGAAATTAATTTGAAATTATTTTTCTACGTGCGACGTACTATGCGATCAAACAGCGACGGTGGCCCTTCAAAAATAAGTCGAGCCACCTTAAGAGATGTTTGTGGATGTACACCTGTTTCCATAATGGTTGTCACAATCAAAGCTACAATCTGAAGACTGCAAAGGATGTCAGTTAAATGTACTTAATTTGTGATTAATTCCATGTTTTTTAAATAAATATTTGTATTTATATCTACCACAAGAACAACTTGATATGGTCATATAACACAAACACGTACAACCAAAATAAGCTATGAATAAATCAATAACAAGAGAAGAAATACCAACATCCTTTGCAGACTTTAGAGTGTGGAGTGTGGATTTGTTTGCGACAACGATGAAATAGGTGTATATGTCATGGTTTGTACCTTGGAACTGTGCTGTAACTTAGAATCATGGACTTGTTTTTCAAGGATCTGGCGATGTCCCTCCATCTGCTGCATTTGATCTGCTCTAGCTGCCAAGTCTGTCTTTACCTGGCGATGACTCTGCTGTAGTTTGTGGAGCTCAGCTGATAGAGACTCCTTATCTGCATTCCTGAGAAATGATAATTAGGAAAGGATGGTGAGGCAGAATACTCAAGTTTCATGTTATCTAGCACTGCTGTACTATTAGACAAAGGGCACATTTGAACAGACAAGTTGTTTTCAAAATGTTCACAGATTCTAAGCATAGCACAAAAAATGTTATTGTTTAACAATAGGTGGATGTACAGTGATGTATTTTGTTATTGTTTTGATGGGGCTAAATGGAATTAAACTTGAGGGTGCATTGCTGCGATGTGTTTTGTGCTGCTGGGCTTGCTGTGGTGAACATGGGCTGTACAGCGGTTGCTATCATGATCATTGGGGCGCCCCTATGTTATGCAGTATGCAGGGACTTACACATGAGGCCATGTGTTTAGCAATCTTCTGTGATTGCTTTGCCAACCAAAAATTGTTATTAGAACAAACAAAATTAAATAATCAATAGTTAAAATGCTTAGCAAATTAGCTTTACAGTACCAAAACTTGGAAACACTATGCTCACCTATAGAAAACAAATTTGAAATTTGAGTATTATTCAAGATTGAATAAGAATCATCTTATCCTGTGAAAACCCTCCACAACTTTCTTGTTTGTTTTAAAAAATATAGTTTTTGAAATTTGTTTAGGTGACCACCATGGTTGAAGTAGTCGTACTGTAATCATATCTAACTCTATTTGTAGCACTTACAGTTGTGAGGCTCTCATTGAAGCGTTCTTTAACTGAGCATTTTCCTCTTGCAGTCTCTGTACACTAGTCATAGATGATGAGTTGACCATTTCCTGGAAATGTCTCAACTGGCCTTGCAAATTCTGGACCTCTTGTGCATGGCTGTCATGAGTGGCTTTCATTCTTGTCTGCATGGCTTGGAGTTCCTTTGTCTGTAATATATAAACAATATCACTCACTTATTAAGGGTATGCATTTTTCATAAATTGAAAAATATAGTGATTTTCACAAAATACTGCATCTTTGTTTCAAACTGCATAAACCCGGTCTGTAGCAAATGTTGGGAGACTAGGTTCGAGTGACCGGATTGGCTGAATCGGCATATTTTCGAACAACAGCTTCGGGCAAAATTTTTGACATTTGTATATGTTTGTTTTTGTTATTTTTGGACAACCTTAAAGGATATTTTGGTCTTAAAATCTGATTTATAAGAACTTTAAGCATTGAAGAACAAAACAAGATAGATGAAGGCATATTTTCTTGTAAAACGTTTGAGTAGAGCGACCTTTTTACAATTGAGCATACTTCTTTATGTGGATTTTATGGCTTATTTTTGTGTCAAAAGAGTGATGAAAATGATTAATTTTGTTTTCAAAAATGACCTTTCCTAATTTTCTATTATGCCTATGCGATGGACAAGAATACAAGCTTCAAAATGATGGTATTGTCATCGTCAATGGAGTAGCAGTTTCTGCAAACACTTCGACATAGTGGATTGTTCTCTAAATTGAAGAGAGGCATTTTTCAAAGACGAAGGCTTGATATTCAACAGCCGATTTGCACAAAAAGATTGCTTAATCTCCAGCTATTGAGGTAAAAAGACTACTGTAATACTCAAAAAAGCTAGATTGTATCATAGTTGAATTAAATTTCTGTAGAGATAAATAAAACTTTGCAAAAACTTGAAAATCTTGTGACACTGTTGTTGTCGAAACGGCAGCCATTTTTCGCTCTTACTAATTTAAATCTTCATAGTATTTTTCCAGAGGTTTCAACCTTAAAAATACATAGCCTATACCATGCAAGTAAGGTTAGGAAATTTCAAAAGCATTAATTTGAAGTTGTAAAAGTTATCTGTGTTTCAAACACTTCGACATAAGCTACACGGCCGGCCCATGAAAAACGACCAAAACCTCGCCGTTGTTGACATTATATTAAACTAAAATGATATTTGTGTGTGATTTTTGAATTTATTTCCCTATTCCAGCAACCAGTTATTAATAAAACATATTTATGAGTTGTTCAGACCATTTTGACATTTTTATAGTTATTATTTTGTTCAGAAATGAACAATATTTTGTTGTAGTTTTGTGAACGGCTTGCCATAAAATTCGCGTGAAAAACCACAGCACACCCCTCCCTCTTTCCCAAAATTTTATAAACGCGCTTGAGGCCCTGGGTACGAGTAAGTCATTTGCCACAGACTGTATAAACGAAGGTAATTCAAATACCACAACAGAATTCAATCCACACGTTCATCCCTTGTAAAAGCTTTTTACTTCAATATTTTTTATTCTGAACATTCAGATGGCTAGAAGCAGTCAAAATAAAAACAAACATGTTCTGTTGTTTTCTTCTCTCTGATAGCTAATGGTATTTAATAAATGAAATACGTCTTCTGTGTTTTCACACGCTAATGAAAACAGAGATGCGTTTGGGAGAATTTGAGAGCAGATCAGTCCAAACAAGTGACAAAGTCTTGTGTTTGGAACTGCTCGAGAATTCTCCCAAACATATTGAGGTTTTCATAAGCCAGTGAAAAAACAGAAGACGTGTTTCATTTCTTTTATAAAATAACAATTGCGCAAAAAGACGAAAAAAATGCCCTTTTATTCGTTTGACAATGTCATTTCTCCCTATGTTGCATTTCATCGAAAAATGACCAATAAGCACGCGGGAAAGATTAAAACAACCGACCATTGAATGAGCATGCGTGCTTGAAAATGGCGTGGGTGTGTTTCATGCTCTCATGAAACACGGTTGTTGACCAATCAACGTGTGCGTACTATCCCAATTATTTTATAAAAAATATTACCTGTGCTGTGATCTTGTTACTCGAAGCTGTATACTGTGCCTTTTGCTTCATGCGCTCCTGCTGAATCTCATCTCTAGAAATAGGACCAAATCCGTATTAAATCAACACTCCCCATTATTACACAATCATAAATATTACTTCATCTTTATCAACATTTTACTGTCATCACCACCTTCTTCATCATTATCAGCAGTGACAGCAGCAGCACAATACATCATCATTATCTGCAGCAGCAACACCATCATCACGAATATAATAAATTATAATCAATATACTAACACCATTATCATCATTATGATTTTACCTCATTTCCTTCAGTTTGTTAGCAGCATTCAAAGACTGCTTTTTCTCATCTATGATAGCTTGTTCTTTCTCTTGTAACTGCTTCTTTAGCATCTCAGTATCATCACCCTTGGTGGTTGACTGGAAAAGAAAAAACGGAAAATGACATACTGCTATTTGCACTTGAGCGTGCTGCACGCCAAATCAATTTGTGATTGTATCTCAAGATATATAGCACTGTTGATTATGTTGTAAACACCACTTATAAAATTCATGCGAATTTTACAAAAATAAATCATGTCCATGAAGAGTTATGTAAATCTCATACAGATTTCGTCCTGATTTACAGAAGTTTCAATTTGAACTTTCTCAGCCAAATTTACTTTTATCCTGACAATTCAAATAAAATATGAAACTAACTTTGGATTTTCATAAGTACTATACAATATTTGTGTCTGATCTGTATGCATATACAGATCAGCCACTCATATTGTATACACCTAATCCAAAAAACGTTGTCTGGTCCGCCGCACAGTCCTCGCGCCAAGACTGTGAAAGATATTGGTTATATCTAATCAGTAATTAATTTATTTGCATGTTCACACTCTAGTGTGGTACTTTTTTCAACGAAATAGTGTTGTGCCTACTTTTATTTTCTTGTTTTATCACTCTCATCAAAATATTCACTGTGTTTTCCTTCACGGTCTTGGCGCGAGGACTGTGTGGCGGACCCGACAACGTTTTTTGGATTAGGTGTATATTGCTTATCATTGTACCTTCCATTGGGCGTTATCTCCCTGCTTGTTCAGTAGAACATCAATCAAGTCCTGCAGTTCAGTTGCATTCAAATTGGCTGTCTTTACAGAGTTCAACAAACTCTTGCTGCTCATCTCACCTAATAAATAAATAAAAATTAGATGTTTTACTTTAATAATAATAATAATAATAATAATAATAATAATAATAATAATAATAATAATAATAATAATAATAATAATAATAATAATAATAATAATAATAATAATAATTACTTAATTGTTTATTGTGAAAATTGTTTACACATACTCAGGCACTAAATCAATATACTAAATATAAATACAGAAAGAGAAAAACAGAAATGACTGTGTATAGAACACCCAATAACTATAAAATTGACTGCCTTAGAGAAAGAGTTTTGATTGGAAACAGAGAATTCTTGTTTCAATACTGGGCTCTACAAATATTGCAATATTAATTATTCACAAAAACCTTTTAATAGTTTCTAAGCAAAATGATATTATATCAGTATTTATTAATGATTTTAAAGAAACTACTACTGTAACTGCCTTTTAAAATAATTTATTGCTGCCAATCTGACATGTATTTTCCCATTAACAATGAACACAAAATTTTAAGTTTAAATCAAAATGGCTAAAAGTGATACTCATTTCTTTGTTCAATTAAGTATGCATGTCTCATGTTAAACAAAGCAAAACAATATGTCTGTTATAATTTTCATTTTTTAATTTCTAATGTTCATTTTCTAATTTCAGTTTAAACATTACAATATTTTTAAGTTCTGCTCAGTTGGTATTCACACAAGAACTAACACTTATCTTGTCGAATTTTACAACCCTGGTTACCTAGTAACAAACAATTAGTAACAGTTTTTCCATTTAAAGACTAATTTCAGTATTATTAACATGTCTTGGTGATGTATGACGCTGACATATTATCAATTTACTGTAAGAAGACACCACATAGGCGCGCTGATTGATGAGAATTATGACGTCATCGATATGTAGCTACCAACAACTGAATAAACATTTTCAATATGTTTTCTTTAAATGGCACTTTTGAAAAAGTAATTAAAACTGGAATGAGCTGGGCTGAATTTACAGAATAGGAAACTAGTGTACTGATTGATGAATATTACACCATCTGTATTAGGATTGCTAACAATAATTGAGAAACATTTTAATAAATGGTTACAAAATGGCATTTTCAATTATTTATATTTTTAATGCTTTTCAAATTGCTTTATCAATTTGTATTGAAATCAAAAACAATATCATGAAATTGATTTATATTTTCATATAATGCTAGATGAAGTTTGATTGGAAAAATTTGGTAATCTTGTTTTTGAAAATAGAAGGGAAATATAGAGGGAAATGTGTATTTTTATGAAATATATTGTTTAAAAATTAAAATAAGAAAAAAGCCTTATTTTTTTGCAAATCTTGTTCAAATCTGTTCAATTTTTCATATTCAATATAAAGGGAAATTGGATTTTTTGTTTATTTTTGAACATGTGTGGTCTTGCCATGCAAAGTGATATGATATTGAAATACAATAAGTAATCTTCTATAACAACAACAGTTCAGACGATTGAATCTTTTGTTATGTCCCTTTGTTTTAACGGAATTTACAAATATTAAAACAATAAGTCATTGAGATTTATCCACAATAAAATAGGGTTTTGGAGAAGAGAACCAAAATACGTAAAAAATCCTAGAAATTAGATGGTAACGATTAGATTTTGATTTGCTAATGATAACAATGCATTGTGCTTTTCTAGTTATACTTCTACAACTATTTGTATAAATTATTCAACAATTTTTCCCTCTTTCTCGCTCTCTCCTCTTGAATGGTTTAGCTGTTGAATTAACTAACAAAAAGTGAAAATATAAGTAGCGTTTATGAGAGAATTTTTGAAGACACTTCGGAATGACTTAAGGGGTCATTTAGGAATCTCGAGAAAATTGTAGATCAATTTCAATTTGCCACGTTGTCGCAGACACCAAACAACTTTAAGGATTATTTTACAATGGGTAATACAGTACAGTATTGTTGTATATTTTGAATTCAAATCCAACGGGGAAATTTCTAAAGAAGTTCGGGAAGAATTATTTTAAAGGAGTCATTTAAAAATTTCGGTATTTCTTTGCAGGAACTTGGTGTAGATGCCCATGTAAATTATCGCGATTCCATTGATCGCCATGGTAGAATTGATTTCTAGTTAATAGTTTTATAAAAGAATACATGTAAATTACCTGTAGTAGACGGGGGCTTTTCTTTAGAAGGTTTGCTTTTATTTTTTGATTTCTTGGGGGCCGGAGGCTCAGCATTTACAGTCGCTTGAGGTTGGCTTTGAACTACCTCTTGCACTGGCTCGGGTTTTGGTGGTTCTGCGAAGAGAGCGGATTCGGGAGAAGATTCTTGCACCGAAACAACTTCTTCAACAATTGGTTTAGCTTCATCTTCAAAATGAGTGTGCCTTTCCTTTGCTGCTTCAGTTTCTACCGGTTTTGAAGGCTGCTTCTTTGGTTTATTTTTCTTTTCTTTGAGGATAGATTTAGGTTTATCATCCGCGTCTTGTTCCTTGTTCTCTACTATCAATGACTCTTCGACTTGTTCGACCTCATGGCCACCACCAACCCCGTCTCCTCCGTTTTCAGAATGCTTCTTCTTTCTACGAACAGGCTTAGTCTTGCTCTTACTAGCTTTAGTAGAAGAAGAACGAGTAAATAAAGCGGCTTCTTGCCCAGCTTGTTGAGCGACATGGTCTTCAAACTTCTCTTCTCGAAGCATGAAAAAAGCAACTAAAACGATGGAAATACACACAGTAGCTCCCACAGTTGCTCCAGCTAGTAATAAGGGCTCCATTGCTCCAAACTGCTGCGATAGTAAAGCAAAAGAAGCGAAAAAAACACCCCTTGAAAATGAGGAAGAAAGTTTTACTTTAGTAGCGAGTAGAGATAGCGAGCGAAGGGTCTGCATAGAGCATGTCCTGAGCTCTGATTGGCACGTGAATGGTAAATTAGCCAATCAGAGAGCAGCACGACAGGGAGGAAGTTGAGTCGTTTGAACGCCGGTAAAATTAAAGTCTCCACTCAGCTGTTAGAATGAATTCAACGGCTGATCACATGAAATCACATATTTTACGCCGTGAAAATTGCTAGGAAACCAAGACATTTCATGAAAATCTCCATAGAATTGCATTGTTGTGGGCAGTTTGTTTAATTAAAGAGATTTATAGCTGAAAAACCTTGTAAGATTTTGTTAATAAAAGGAGTAGAGCACATCCCTTGAAACATAGTGTGCAAAATGGCCAATTCCGATCGAAATTACCTTCTAATAAGCTTATTCTATTCAAATGGCATTACATTTTAATTTAATTCTATTAACCACAGTATTGTTTTTTATTCAATTTAAGTAAAAATATACAAAACACAAGTTTTGAGAATCGGTTACAAAATAGACAATTCAAACAAAAGAAATTTCTAGCAGATTGTTTTAAACATTAGCATTTATTTTCAACTGCACTGTGACTCAATAAAAAGTCATTTTCTGGTTTAATTACAATCCATTTATAATAGACTATAAAAACAACTGAATAAAAATGGATACACCCACAGTTACTCACTTCATCAAAAACGACTGAGTAGTAGTTTATTACTCAAAGTAAATCGATGTATCTAGTTACTCAATTTTTGTAAGTACTCGCGCCTACCTAAGTAAGTAAAGAGATCAATTTACTCATTTTTTTAGTAAAAACACTTTTGAATCAACAAGCAATATTCACTTACTTAGCTGAAACATTTAGTTTTAAATACTAGTTTTGCAATGAGTAACTCAGTGTGGATGTATCGTGTTTAGTAACAACTACTCAGTCGTTTTTGTAGATAGATACTTTTATACATTTTTATTTTAAAAAATCACATCCAAGCCCTCGGGCTGAATTGCATGATATTTATATATATATATATAAAAACAATTTAAATTAATTAAATAATAAAATGTATTAAAAGGTAGCCAATTTTGTAGCGAATTTATCAAATGTACAACTTATTTTGCTCACCTGCCCATACAACTATTGATGTTTATACAAATTTTATCGACTAATTATTTAGCAGGTGTCAAAGACCACGTTCCTATTTTATTCAAACATTTTATTACAATGCAAATGAAAAGATGATTGTAAGCTGTTTTTTAGACAAAGTTGGGTTGAGGTGGGGGGTAGGGGCGATTTACCTGTGAAACTATTTTAAAACGATATAATTTGTCAAAAGGCTGCTATAATATTTTATTTCTACTATACCTGTACAAAACGCTAAACCAGGAAAACAGATCTAGATTGTTAGTGTACAAACAGTAAAAGCGTGTAAAATTATATGGGGGGGGGGGGGGGGGTGTGTGGAAGATTTGGTTGTTGCAATATCTTTTTTTTCGACTGACACACAATGCAAAAAGTATGGGGGGGGGGGGGGGGATTAAAAGTGTTGCACAAAACTTTTTTGCACAAATCATCTGCTGCTGGAATACTCAAAGCCTAAGCAATAATTTTTTTCTTGGAATTTATCTTTTTTTCAAATCTTCCATCCCCCCTAAAAAATCTAATGGATCGCCCCTTAGTTAAAGTGTGATAGTCACATAACAACAAAAGAACACAATGACATAAAGATGCATTAAAAGTAATGCAGTAAAGATTGTTTCACGGGTTAATAAGAACCACTCTATACTGACCTAGTATACTCTATAACCTAAAGCTTTTATTAAGTGACTATTTTAATAGTTATTATCACTCAACCAGAAATATCAGGATTGAATGCATTTTTCCGGTTTGGTAACAGATCTAAAAATCGCCACTAGAGAGGCGCTGCTAGCAGGAAACGTTCACGATTATGCTTGCACTGGCAAACCGTAAACATATGGCACCAAAACGACGCCCATCAGGGTAAACATCATTTCCTGGCAACCATTTCCCTTGAAATGAAACTTAGTAAATCTTTTGACATCCGAGCGAAGGAAATATCAGCAGTCTTCTGTTGTTGTTATTGTGGCTAGTGGTGATGCCTGTATTGACGCTAGGGATGCAGTTGTTGATCCCTCTGTTGCTGTTGTTGTTGCTGCTTCTGTTGTTGTTATTGTGGCTAGTGGTGATGCCTGTATTGACGCTAGGGATGCAGTTGTTGTTTGTTGTTGTTGCTGCTGTTGTTGCTGCTTCTGTTGTTGTTATTGTGGCTAGTGGTGATGCCGGCCTGTATTGACGCTAGGGATGCAGTTGTTGATCCCTCTGTTGCTGTTGTTGTTGCTGCTTCTGTTGTTGTTATTGTGGCTAGTGGTGATGCCTGCATTGACGCTAGGGATGCAGTTGTTGTTCGTTGTTGTTCTGACTGCTGTTGTTGTAACTCCCGCTGTTGCTGCTGCTACTTATCACATTATTTCACATAAAAATTAGTTGTTTTGCATTGTTGGACCCCAACAAACTAAACTCAGCACCATCCATAGATAATAATGCAGCTATTGTATTCTCCATTGTTTTACTGTTCTTATCGCATTATTCGTTCATTCGGAATAAATACGCCCCGTGTCCAGTGTATTGTTTTCCTTAACTTGATCAATTAATCTGTACAAATTCACCATTCATTTCATCACCTTTCTCTTGTGATTGACTCTTGTTCAGGTCGATGGGAGTATCTTCCTGTGGCGGGAAAATCGGATCGATGGCAGTAGCGATAATTTGACGCGAGAGTGAAGGGAGAAGATCACTAGGGAATAAAGAAATTGATGTTAGGGGCCGACCATTTAACTTTTGAGGGGGGATGGGGGGATTTCCGATTAGCAAGACTTTTTTTTCCAACGTCTTGGTGGACAGGATATTTTTTTTCCTTCTCAATGCTCTGCAGGATATTTATTTCTTTACTTTGCAACATTTTTTTCTCCCCTTACAGCCCCTTATGGAGGAAGATAGGAATTTATATGGCGCACTTTTTATTTGAAACGTGTTTAGGTGTGGAATAATTGATGGCTTTAACCTTGAACAACCAATATCGTGCACAACAAAAACGACTTAAAAAATATCGTGCAGAGCGGGAAACAATTACTGAACAGCCTTGAGGGCTAAAAGTATATCCTGCACCCAAAAAATTACCAAACTCCCCTCTAAAATATCTAATGGGACGGCCCTTAATTGGACTTAAACTGTAAAACTATCTCACTGAAATAGACCTAGTCGGCTAACGCGTTCCTATGTACGTTTCCACCCAATTCAAATCTTTTGGGAATAAGATTCTTTGTCTTATGTATTTCAATATCACGTGGAAAATATTTTGAGCAAAAGTGTTTATTCCCAAAGGTTTTGAATTGGGTGGAAACGATAAGGTCTATATCTAATGGTCTGTCCCTTAAGTGGACTTAAACAGTTTAACTATCTAGACTACTGAGTGATTTTAACACTGAAGAGTGGTACTTATTGATGGTTCGGACCAACAACGTACGTCTGAAAAGTCAGTAAGTACCACCAACGTTGTTTTCTAAACTGCTAATTAGTGCACCAATATGGCTTCCAGTTATGTGTTATTTTTGTAAAGGGCACCGATATTTTATGGGGCGCGCTATATAAGAAATGTATTATTATTATTCTCAAGAAAATGATTCTACATTCTTTACTCGATAAGAGAACTGTTACCGACAAAACTGCCGAGAAACTGAATACACTGATTAATAACTTGGGTCACTCTTAATCAAATGTTTTGCTGCGCCAATGTTTAATTTAAAGACGTGGCTCAATCTCCTTGACCCCCTTTAAGCCCTTCAGAAGGTGTGTCTATACCATCCTCATTCTTCTCTGCGGATATCCCCGGGGTTAAAGGGAGGCCAACTGCATGCATGAGGTTACAATCATTTGCAAGAATTTACTATATGTTTATTTTTATAAAATTCATGAGTAATTAATGAGAATTTTACAAAAGAAATCACGTCCGTGACGAGATCTGTAAATCTCATACAGATTTCGTCCTGATTTGCATACGTTTGAATTTTCTCGGCCAGATTTACTTTTATCTTGACAATTTTAGTAAAATATGAAAAAACTAACGTTGGACCTTCGAAAGTACTATACAATACTCGCGTCCGATCTGTATGAGATATACAACGGCTCATCTTCGACTCGCTTTTGTATATCCAATACAGATCGGTCATATTGTATATATGACATAATATCAATTTAACAGGTTTTGTCTCTACTCTATGATTTATGTACTACAATCAACACGGCCCATGGTAAGGCCAGAAGTGAATGTATCAAGAAACAATAGAGTACAAACACGAAAAGTGTGCAACATAAATACCACTAAATACTGCTAAATTATGCAAATTCTTTTGTTCTCTATTGTTTAATCAACACTATTTAGTGGTAAATAGTACAAAGTATTGCACACTTTTAGTGTTTGTACTCTACAATGAAAAGTATATCCCAAGTTTTGTCTATTTTGTGACTAATTTACCTACAATCAATACAGCCCTAGCCTGAATTACGGCATCCGGAAGAAAATTCCGAAGAAAATTCCGGATGCAACGCAGGCTACACAGCTCACGGTGAGACAAGAAATGCAAGAAATTCTCTATTCTTTGACCAATAGATTATCTCTAATCAAGGCTAAAGCTATGCAATATCAAACTCGAAATAAGTCTAACCACTAAAATGTGTTAAAATGCCTGACCTGGCTGAAGCTGGTGCACCGTTCACCTCCAGTAGCCACACCTTGTACCGCTGATCGATCATGAAATCAAAGCCAAATAGTTGGAAACTATCATACGATAGCCCCACAGTGCTGATTTCCTGTTGGAAAGATAATAAGCCTTTTTAAACGAGAGGATAACAGGGGATATAGGCGTTTCTTATATTTACGTAAAAGTGGTTTTATTTCAGCTAACAAGGGGCTAATGCTTCCGGTTAATAAAACTATTAGTTCACGCAAACAAAGCCGGCATTATTGCTTAGATAAAATATATATAACAGATCAGAGTTAAAGACAAAACGGAACAAAAAACGGCTTAACTGCTACCAGGCATATAAATAATGTCTTTCAATGGAAATATAACACTATCTATTTCAGAAACCACCGATACTGGCCGATACAATTCAAAACTTAAAGACATTTACTGTAACTTTTCTCTATCTCGGGAAATGATGTGCACGCTCAAGGTCACGTGACAAGCCATAAAGTAGAACAATAACATGGTTCTTTGAAGTTTGCCGGGTTTCATAACTGTCCCTTTATTAACTCTGAACAGATCAACAAATATGCAACAGACAGACAGACGCACAAACAGCAAGAATGAAAAACACACAAGCAAGCAATAAACAAACACAAACAAACAAACAAACAAACAAACAATCCAATAAACAAACGAAAATACACAAACGAACCAACTTTCCAGCTAATTAAAACAAACCGACTGCAACCAACTAAAAAAAAAACAGTGCAAAATCAAATCACGACAGGCGTTTGATGTAACGAGGCAAAAGAAGCTATCAATTAAAACATGCAAAATAACAATTCCTTCGAAAATGCAATTGTGCCATATCGTGTCCAAAACGAGAGCATTGGTATATATCTATTTTTACCACATTTGATCATTTTCTCGCTTTCTGATTGGTCGAGAGCCGTGGTAAATAAGAGTACATACCACGGTTGCTAGTAAAAATATTTTTAATGTGGTAAAAAACAAATTCACGGTAGTTTCTTGTGGTATGTCCTCTTATTTACCACGGTTGGTAACGTCCAACAATTTAGACAATTCGATGACGCCAACCATGGTAAATAAGAGGACATACCACGCGAAACTATCGTGGATTGTTAAGTTTCTATCAGTTGTATTACCTCTTCAATGCCGGTCAAGCACTCTCGTACAATGTCGTGAATCTGAGGAAGAATGACTTTCTTGAAGTCAATGCCATCTCTCTGCAGTAGAAACCTACAACCAAGGAACAACTAAATTTGTTATCATCATCACCATCATCACCATCATCATCATCATCACCATCATCATCATCATCATTGTGAAAATGATCCGATGACAATGATGATGATGGTGATAATAATTTTGAGAATGGGAAAGGTGATGATAGGTATGATAGTAATGGTGATAGTGGTGACAATAGTGATCATGACAATGATTGTGATGCTGATGATGATGATGATGATGATGGTGATGATGATGATGATGATGATGATGATGATGATGGTGATGATGATGATGATGATGATGGTGATGATGATGATGGTTATGATGATGATGGTGATAATAATTTTGAGAATGGCAAAGATGATGTACTCTTATACACATTAATAAAATAAAGGTTTATTGTATTGTATTGTTGCGAGTCATGTAGAAAAGAATTATCTGAATTTTTTACCTTGAAAATTCATCGAAAAACATCTCGTTTCCTTTTTCGTATTTACCAAAATTCTCAGAATGAGCCTCCTACATAAAATAAGAAATGACAAACATCAACACTACATCGCCTAAACCATAGGTCGACATCATTCATGATAAGTTAAATTGATAAAAAATAATAAAAAGCACAATGAAGCATAAAACAAGCAAACGAGCCTCCTACATGAAATAAGAAATGACAAATAACATCACTACATCGCCTAAACCATAGGTCGATATCATTCATGATAAGTTAACTTGATAAAAAAATAATAAAAAGCACAATGAAGCATAAAACAAGCAAACGAGCCTCCTACATGAAATAAGAAATGACAAACATCATCACTACCATCATCACATCGCCTAAACCATAGGTCGACATCATTCATAAGTTAAGTTAATCAGGAAAAAATAAAACAAACAAAACAGACACAAAGCATAAAACAAACAAACGAAAATAAAAAGGAAGAAAAACAAACAACAACAAGCAAACATATAGAAACAAACAAACAAACGACCTACCGACAAAAACAAATATACCAACAAACAAAAACACTGTTAACATCCTTGAACATCTTCATTACTAATATTGTTAAAATCGTCATTACCACCAACACCATCAGCATTAATTTATCATATTCGTCACCCTCGTGATAATTACCATGGTAACTCAAACAAACAATAGAAATAAGTTTAACTGACTTACTTGGATGCAGTGATTGGTTAAATGACTTGTCTTGTTCGACAGGTTGGTGACGTCATAAGGTTCTGATGACGTCCTTAGAACACCTTCACTGAACACGTGGATCTTGAACACGTGATCTAGCAACACCCACACCCTGTGTAACAAAATAACGGTGTCGAAAAATAGCTGAAAATAGGAATAAATGGTATAAAGAAAGAATGAAAGAAAGAAAGAAAGAAAGAAAGAAGAGAGACAGAAAGAAAGAACGAAAGAAAGAAAAAATGAAAGAAAGAAAAAATGAAAGAAAGTCAGAAGCAAAAAAAAAGAAAGAAAGAAGGAAAAAAAGGAGAAAGAAAGAAAAAACACTGCAAAACGTTTGAGTAGTGGTTTTACGAATTTTTGATTGATGAGATGATAAGACAAAAGAGTAAATCGAAAACTTTTAAACTCAGTCAACACTAACTTAAAATATCTGTTCATACGCTACTTATGAAAGGAATATAAAGAGACATAAATGCTTTGCACTACACCGCAATTTGAAACTTTTTAACGCGGAAAACCGATAACGGTGGAAAATTGAAAAATAAATGATACTTATTAAAACCACACACAAAGAAAACCAAAAATCTTAAAAGCGAAAACAGATACTTATTTCAAGAGGCATATTTTGTCTACATTTGGTGAATAATATCGAGTTGTTTAATCGGTGTGGTAGACCACACGTGCCTAAGCATAAGTGCACTCAAGCAGGTAGGTGTGTCAGTTATGTCTAAGTAAAATCACTTTGCTCTAGGAAAGGACAACTCCATGTAGAATGACATTGTAAGCGTCTGTAAGGGCCTTTTTAATCGGGTCCAATAAGTTAGACCAAATATGATTGTTGTAGTTAGGATTCAAGATTTTACAAACGGATTAGGTTATCTCTGACTAAATTTGATGATTTAGTACAAATTCTACTGATGAAGGCTAAAGATTTAGCCGAAACGTCTAATTAAAAATCATCAAATTTAGTCAGAGACAACCTAATTCGTTTGTAAAATGTAAACCAAGATTGTTTGTACAACACCTGTTGGATGATGTTGGGTGAAACATCATCCAGCATTTACTTTTGTTCTCGTGTTCTATACCATATCAAATCAACCGTATCGCAATATCTTCCAGCAATGTTAATTTAAGCGGGACTTGAGGGCGAAACAGTTGACTTTGGAGGGGGTGGGGGTGGAGCGTGCCCCAAGCAAGGAAAAAAACCTGTGCATTCTGCATGGAATTTTTCAAAGAACAAACAAACAAAATTCTAAATGATAAACAAATATTTCCAAGGAGAAATCTTTCCACGCCCTCTTTTCAAGGTCAAATGGTTTCCCCGCTAAGTTTAACCCTTTTAAAATAACGTAGTCGTTTCAATTACTTCTTCAGAACACTCCCACAGCCTAATATATCGTAGTCTCCCTCGCAGCCGTTATTTGTGTCGGGCTTCCTGTGTCCCTCCTCACTAATGTGATAAGGCAGACCCGTAGCTAGGAGTTTTGTGGGAGGATGCTAATTTACAAAAAGTGGACCAAAAAAAACAAGGAAATATACGCGTATATTTGTTCTCGCTGCGGTTTCTAATTTAGGTACATACTTTTCTAAAAATCAACCAGAATCTGTATAGAGAAGCGTTATATCATCAGGTAAAAAATTAAAATGAGAGATTTTACTTTTTACTTAATTTTAACTATTATACCAGCCAAAATCTCTGGAACGCACCCTGTGCACACCCCTAGCTACGGGACTGTAAGGGAACGTTGCGTGCTAAACACGGCTGCAGGGGGGACTAAATATATCGTAGTCTCCCTCGCAGCCGCTATTAGTACCGGGCTTCCTGTGTCCCTTCCCTCCCTCTGTGATGAGGGAACGGTACGTGACAAGGCTAACACGGCTGCAGGGGAGACTAAATATATCGTAGCGAAACAACGTTTGTTTTCTCAGGCTAAATATATCGCTATATATGTGGAGAATTTGCGAAAATACAGAAAATGAGTTAAAGAACACTGGCAATCCATACCTGATATCAAACTTTCTTTTTCCGTCCAGCAATAGAGGATCCTCTAGGTATTTTTGTACTACATAAGCCTGGTGTTCACTATCAATCGATGCAATCATTTCCTCTGCATTAGAAGATATGAATATACTTTCCCCTGATAAACAAATTAACCAAAAACCTGTGTTTTTGTCACCGTCATTATTATCATTATCAACATTATCATCCATTCATCATCATCATCAATGGCCACCACTATCATCATCATCACACCATTATCATTATCATCATCAAGACAACCAAGATCATCATCATCACCAACACCATCATCACCCCACTGCCATCATCATCATTATCATCACCAACACCATTAAAACAAGCACCAAAACCAGCACCTGTATAATTATCATTAATGTCAACAATTGCCACCAATATCATCATGACCATCATCATCATCATCATCATCATCAATATATCCAAGATCATCATCATCATCATCATTGCCATCATCACCATCCTCATAGAATATAACCAAAATCATCATCATTGACATCATCACAATCATCAATATAAGAAAGCCCAACACAACCAACCTTTAGCACCAGCATTTGATTTCCCAATCCAGATATTTTTTGCATTTTCACCATTGGCCTTGTAAGCCTCTAGAAAACTATCCCTTTCATCCTGGATGCTAGTTACCCCTTTAAGTTTCTTAGTCTGGTCTTCCTTTTGTTTGGTAAGGGATGATGGTATGATAATAATGGACTGTGGCATCCATCGATAGGGTGATAAACTATTGGCGTCACTAATTGATCTCACAGTGCTACATAGAAGAGAGACTTAATTAAAGTGCCTATAAACCCTGGCAGTCTGCTATTTCTATTAAAAGTACTGGTCCTAAATAACAATTTTCCGAAGAATAAAATACTGCGATAAAAACTGTGCATTTTATAGCGGTTATTTGGGCTTCCTATGTAAAAAAATCAGAGTTTATTGATATGAGCTGGTGACAATATCGATGACATACTGTCCGGGATAGCTTCTTGTAAGTTTCAATAGTTTCTTTCATGGACACTACGTCATCGATATTGTCACCAGCTTATATTAATAAACTCTGATTTTTTTACACAGGAAGCCCAAACAACACTTTTTGGGCACATTCAAACTGCTATAAAATGCAGTTTTAATTGCAGTATTTTATTCTTCTGGAAAATTGTTATTTAGGACCAGTACTTTTATTAGAAATAGCAAACAGCCAGGGTTTATAGGCACTTTAAGTAGAAATGCTCATGTGCATCTGACATATTTAGTTTAAAAACTATAGGATATAATTTAATATTTATATTGCGCATATTACATATGAATATGATCACATGATCACATAAATTAGTGATTGATTGATTGGTTGATTGTAATTTCCAGTTTGAAGGTTTAGGAGAGAGAAGTGATTGATTGATTGATTGATTGATTGATTGATAGATTGTTTGATGGATGGATGGATGGATGGATGGATGGATATACTGTTTGATTGAGGGATTGATTGAACAATTGATTGAATGGTTGATTGGTTGATTGATTGAGTGACTTGAATTGAAATGAATTGAATTTTATTCACACACATTATAGCAATAAAGAAAATACAATTTGAATAATTTACATAATTACAAATAGAAATACATGATTGCATGAATGATCAAAGGAATTGTTTATGGAACAGTTACTTATGGATTGACTGAGTGACTGATATAAGTAATCAATTTATTATATATAGCAGACTGATTGACTACTCATTGCGTATTAATTAAATTATGATATAACAAGTAGATTGTAATAGTATACTTACCGTACAAGAGAGACCTTCCTGCATAATAGTTTAGATGAACCTCTGTAGTAATTGATAGCTTGTGAAGCCCCTTATAAACAAATACATTAAAATTGCTTTATAGATATTTATCACATTTTAATTCTATTTATTTGTTAACATTATTTACTATATAACATGCAAATAGAAAACTAATTAAATGAATAATGTATTATACTAAAGTCTAATGTTTGAATATAAGTGATTGTGTTAGGATAGATGATTGAATCATGAGGATGATGAGGATGATGACAATGATGATTGTGATGATATAAATAATAATGACATGATCATAGTGATAGTGATATTAATTTCATTGCTACTAATAATCAATAAGAATTATAATACAATGAGGTAAAAATAATATAAACAAGGAATTCCTTCCATTGCCATAGTTACCAGACACATTTCACAGTTAATTAATATGTTTAAAACACTGTTTAAGTCGTTAAAGGTTAAGTAAAAGTTATTTAAAATGAGTGAGCAATTGCACAAGAAACTTTACCAAGTCTTGCATAAGCTGGCCGATTCCTTTCTGCTAGAATCAGGTTAAAACGTTCGCTTTTACGATTGATCCGAGTCCACAGTCGCCCTGGCCGCCTTATCAACAACTCAGACACTGCCGAATACACAGAACTACCATCATCTCTATTCACAAACTTGTACATGGTTAAAAATACAACACATTTGTTCTTGGATTCCTACTTTTAGGCGAATATATTTAGTTTAAAAAACTCGAGGCATAATTCAGTCTAGTTTTGTTTTGCCCGCCATTTTTATTGTCAATAAAGTCCTACTATTGGTTAGTTTCTTGGCCAATCAGTGATGTCGTTATATCGTGTAACGGTATCATCCAAGATGGCGGACGAACTGGATCGCAGCTTCCTTGAAGAACTCGACAGAGAAAAGTTGCTAAAAATGGGTGATTGTGAGTACAAACGCTCTCTTTACCTACTCCCTACTTTGAACAAGTTCAGGAGGAAGGAAAAAGTGGGTTTTGCGACGTTATCTTGGAGACAGAAGGCAGGCATTTCTCCGTTCATCGCTGTGTTCTCGCGGCAAACAGTCGTTTTTTTTACACTATGTTAAATAGCGGCATGCGAGAATCAACTGAAAAGATCCTTAAACTACCGTCTATTTCTTGCGTAGCAATGGAGAATATCCTAGACTTCTTTTACACACAAGAAATCACTCTAACGGAGGATACTATCGAAGACGTTTTGGAGGCTTCTAGCTTTCTTCTCTTGGAGTCGTTGAAGAAAACTTGTGTTGATATTTTAAAATCAAAAATATCCATCTACAACTGCTTTAGTACAAAGCGTTTAGCTCTGGAATATAACGCTGAGGAGTTGCTAGACAACGTAGAAATGTTTATCAAGGATAATTTCCTGCTGATAGTGCAGAAAAGTGACGAATTTTTGAGGATATCCATGGAGGAGTGGTGTGAACTTCTAAAGTGTAGAGATATCCGTGTTAAAGATGAAAAACAAGTGTTTTTAGCTGTTTTGAAATGGGTGAAGCACAAGCCATCTCTAAGAACAGTAGAACTTCCCTCGCTATTGAATGCTGTGCATATATCAAGAATACCTAAAGAGTTTTTGCTGCAACAGCTTGAACATGAACCTTTACTGCAAGACTGTGCTAATATACTTGAACAATACCTGAAACCTGAACATTCCAGTGAAGAAAATAACTTATCACACACCACAAGTATTAGATTATCGACTAAGATACACAATGTTTTAGTAGGTGTCGGTACTGGTAAATGTTACCGTGCTTTTTGTTACGACATTGAAGATAATGAAACTCTAGTTCTTCCTAATCTACCAAAGTGCCAGGCTTTTCCTCACTTAGTTGGTTTAGACAAGACACTGTACATCCTTGGTGGAGAAAGCCAGCGTAACATTAACTTTGACCCTGTTAACAGCTTAAGGACATTTGCCATGGAAAGTGGAAAGTCTGATTCTGGTCTTCTAGCGGGATGGTCAAGGAAGCCTTCGTTTAGAGAAGTACGACGAGACACAGCAGCCGCTGTGCTTGGAAGGAAGATTTACGTCTTGGGTGGATGGATGAGTGGCCCAACTGGAAGAGTGGAATGTTACGATTGCGATACTCATGTTTGGAGCTGCGTTGCATCCCTTAATTTATCACGGTCACAATTAGCTGCCATAGCAACCAATGATCGTCTTCTTGCTATTGGAGGCAGTAGCGACCAAGTTGTTGGTAGTCGAGAAGTTGAGCAATTTGATCCTGATCAAAACTCGTGGACATTTCTCCCACCAATGAACACTAGACGAACGCTTGCAAGTGTTGTATTCGCTCATGACCTAGTGTATGTCTTAGGTGGTCATGACAACGCCTTTGATCGTATAACAAGTTGTGAAGTGCTAAATCCTGTGACATCAACTTGGAGAACCATTGCACCACTACCTGAAACCCTCTTCACTAATCAATCAGTCGTCACACTTAACAAGGAGATCATTGCTATCATTGGTGCACCAGAGTCTACTTGTAATGCAGCCTGGTACAATAGAGACGCTGATGTGTGGGAGAAAACACAAAACTTTGGTCTTCAATTTAACATTGCCAGTTACAGACTGTGTTGCTTACAAGTCAAGAAGTTTTACCTTCAAGAGCTTCCAAAGGCTACGGCTGGCATTATGCACTGTAATGCAAATGTCTTCAACCAACAAGATAGCTTTGTTGAGGAAGATGATACTCTAGTTACTGATCTAGGGTTATCACTGAGTGAAGAAGAAGACAATAGTAGTGATAGTGATGATTATTTCTTTTAGCTCATTGGTTAAATAGATGGTATGGTATTACTGCAGTTTTAAGCTTTCTGTAAACTCAGACATTGATTTTAATATTGATTTATTGATTTTTTGCCATATAATAAATTACAAGTTTGAAATTAAATATTACAGAAAAAGTGATGGCAAGAAGATTTAAAGAAGCCGTAGGCTTTTCGAGTTAAATCTCCTCAACAGTAATAAATATTCGATTTATTTGAAGGGTATTTAAACATTATGGTCTTTTTTACATACCACAGGCTAGTTGTTTAATACATTTATTGCTGCAATCGATCATAAACAAAACAGGTGCTGTAGCAGTAGCCAAAATGTATTTCACAACTAGCCATACATTGGCATGGCATTTGAAATGTCTGAGTTCACGGAAAGCAGTAAAATGCCCTTAACCTGTGGATTCAAACACATTGGTCCAGGTATTGAAAGGTGGACTCTCTTACATTGACATTGACATTCTTCAAGGGTGAAGAAAAGACAAAGGCATTCTGGGTATGGAAATGCTGTTTTCGACTTTCTGCGAACTCAGACATTCCAACAGCTTGCTATGAAATACGTTTTTAGCTGCCGTCAATCAAAATTAATTAGTCAGTAACTATTAAATACTTGAATGACGGCAGCCAAATACATATTTTACAAGCTGTTGGAACATCTGAATTGGCAAACAGCAGTAAAAGAAATTAGACTCCATAGAAAATATACAGATATTTTGTTCTAAAGGAACACCTCCCTCAACGTAACAACACACTTTTGTTACATGACAAGCCAGTGACATTGATTTAAAATTATATACTGGGGACAAATTTACAGTGCGACTACTCAAACCAAGGCCACCCAAACAAATTTTTCACAAATCATCCAATCAGGTCCAAGTATCTAAACAATAGAAATACGGCAAACTTATGATTCAGAAAATTTTACTGTCGAAATACAATACCAAAGTGTCAACAAAAAACACCAGAATTATCTTGTATAGGGATTGAATAATTTGTGAAAAATTTGTTTGGGTGGCCTTGGTTCGAGTAGTCGCACTGTAATATATTCAACAGACTTAATATTTCTCTTTACAAATTTTTATTGTTTTCAAACTATTCATTGTTATTATCATTTTGGAATCATACCACCTTTTATAGCAATGTTTCTTGTCAAATATTGTTTTCTTTTAAGCTGCTATGAGATTATATTTGCAGCCAAAAAATGTTAAACTAGAGTAAAGGTATTGTAATGTACTTGGAAGTACAGAATATTTGTACAAATGTTTTCTTTGACTTTGTATTGTTGTCAAGTACTATATAACATTTTTATAGCACACTTGAACAGTCTGCTTGACACTCAAGATAATCTTTGTTAAGGCCCAGGCAAACGGTTTCAACATTTGCTTCAACATCTGTATGATTTTGTTGAATGGCAATGTATTATTGAAACGCATTGAATCAATGTTGAATTGATGTTGAAAGAGTTTAAAAGCGTTTAAATATTGCTATTTAACAAAATCGAACGGTTTTGTTGATGCAAATGTTGAAACTGTTTGCCCGGGCCTTAAGAGACTGGGACATCAAATCCTGGTTGTTCAAAGCAAAACTAGTGCTATTTCTGGTTAAACCTAATTCTGGGTTACTTCTGGTCGAGTTTCAAACACTATACTTCTTTTACAGATAAAGTTGTTGCAAGTTTTAAAGTCAGAGGAAAACTTTGGACAAATATTGTATTATGATTCCAGGCAGCAATTTTAACATATTTAACTGTACAAATACAATACAACAAGTGTAAAACAACATAGCAATAAAAAAATTTTAACACTTAGTAACAAGCACATTTTCTGCGCTTTCAAAGCTTGTAGTAGTTACAAGATATAATATTCATTACTATTCCAGTCAACATAGATACTCATAGTTTATTTTGGGGCAATACACCGAATCGAAATATGGCGGCCAATTTGAATAACAATTCTTCTTGACTGCCCAGCCTTGCATACATGTGAAAACTCTATTGTTTTCCAATGTGAACACGAGGCTAGACAGTCGAGAACAATAAGAGTATGCCATATTTCGATTCGGTCTATTTAATCTCCCTTTTAGAAATAAAGAGTTTATTTAAGAACCTACTTATCCTGAATTGTCATTAACCATCCCAAATATAACATGATTAGCATCAATCAAAATTCTAGGTTCTATATGCACATTTTTTGTATTTCTGGATTATTTTTATCTAGAGAATTTGCCAATCAATAGATAAAAGATTCCTATTTGACTCCAAGGAGTGTGCGACCTCCTCAGCAATACTGTGTGACCACCAAAGTTTTTGGAGCTTGTTATACCGCTCAGGACATAAATACAATGGGTTGCCTCTCCTGGAAAATAAACAAATAATAAACAAATGAATACATCAATGGAAACTAGTGAGTAAACTAGTATAGGCTGCGTTGGTGTTTAATATAAATGGTATAAATGAATTTATAGGTGAGCATAATGTTTACAAGTGTTGGTATTGTGATGCTAATTTGACAACCATTTTAACAACAGAGTTTTAAATTTTCTTTGTTTTTAAACAATGCTTGAGTGACAAAACCATAACAAAATTTGTTCACGTATATTATAAATATTATAAGCATTTCAAACAAAAAATCAAACATTTGTAGATCAGTTTCATTGTTAAAATTCTCCATTGTGATTGGATAACTTTGTTTTGGTGGCCTCGGTTAAAGTCGTTGCACTGTAACAACTAATTTCTATTGGTGTAAATACACAAACGATTATGGACAATCATGTACGTTGATTGGTTGAGAAATCCACACTGTTTCTTGAGAATCACCACAGCTTTTGGCATGCTTTTAGAAATGGGAAATGAACATTTTTCTTTAAAAAACGCTGGTTATTTTTACTTTTTGATTACATTACTTTTGTATTGTAACTAAAACAATCATCCACCTCAGGCTGTGTGTATGATTATGATTGTCGCGGAGAAATAAGCAATTTATGCAATTGCAATTATAGAAGCGTATTATATCCCGTTGAAGTCCCAAATTTTTTTTTTCGGGCTTCTATAATTGCAATTGCATAAATTGCTTATTTCTCCGTGACGATCATAATCATACACACATCATATAACCGCGGATCAGACCCACATATGTATCTAAATATCAGTGAATAATAACTGAATGAATGATTATTTATAATAATTTACTATTTAGATATATGTTGGTCTGATCCACAGTTATTAAATTGTGTATGTTTATGATGGTTGGTAGAGCATTGCCCCAGTAGAGCATTGCACCACGGTCATGGGTTCAAATCCCGTTGAAGTCCCAAATTTTTTGGGGGGCTTCTATAATTGCAATTACATTAATTGCTTTATACTCCGCGACAATCATACTCATACACTACACTATTTACTATTTATTTATTATATTTACTATTATTATTTATTATGCTTTACCTTAATCCCTGGTCTGTTTCTCCATAGATATCTAAATAAGGTGCATTATAAAAGCTTCCTTTAGATCGACTAGCCATTAAAAGTATTTGACATTCTCTCACTCTTAGGAAGACCCCGACGCCTGCACCACAGTTTTGAGCATGGGCAGCACATGCACCAATTTTGTCTCCACTGACTTCTGTTTGGCAACAATAGCTTTGTGAGCAGAGCATCTTGCCACATATTAGACAGAGTACAGGAGCACGGCTTTCATCACCTTCTGAGTTTGGACATCTAAAGAAAGAATAACACAAGGTTTCGTGGTTTTGTCAATGAAACTACAAAAGATGTTTGGAATTAATAAAATATATATTCAATGTTTATTAATAAATGCAATACCAGTAAGACCAGGTAAAAGTAGTTGTTTTATGATGTTAACGCTTTCCTAGGTATCATTCCTATCTTAGTTTCTATGTTCTATGATTTGGAAACCAACAATGATTCTTAACTATAATAGTATATGCCAGGTTTATACTATGAAAATCACTAGAGTGGTTATATGTACGTTGAAAATTTGGCCTTGGGGGTGTGTCTTTTTGTACCACATGACCAATTTTGAGCAAAATGATTGGCCAGAAGCGATCACATGGTACAAAAAAAATTGGTCACGTGGACAGAATTTTTGGGGCATGATTACCAGTCTACTGATTTCCATAGTAATCTTGTTACTTACGTAAACAATGATGCCTTGTTGATAAGCTCACTGTAGTCTCTTGGTAGAGGAATCAAATGGTTGGGACTGATGGAATGTCTAGGACCATGAAGTATATCATCATTATTATAACATCTAGTATTAGGTACTCAAAAATATTTCAATTTACAGCTATTTCAAAATGGTTGAAATTATTATACAATTAACACTAAGAATCAAAAGGAAGTTCCAGTAATAAAATACATTATTTTACCCAAGTTTTTCCACGCCAGCATTAGCAAGTGTTTTTTTCACCATCTCATGTGTACACCATCTGAAAACAGCAAAGTAATGACTATTAACACAGGAATGTTCTCCAAAACAGTCCCTACTTTTATAAAGAAATTCAGAAGTGAAGTTGTGGCTGAGAAAGAATGAGGAGAGATGTGATGGATGTGCAGGGAGTGAGGTAAGAAGAACATTGCATAAAAGTAGGGACGGTTTTGCAGTCTAGCATTAAAGATGTAACTATCCTTTTTTGAGAAAATTTGTCACCTGTCAAGTGAAAAGTTTACAAGCTAGTAGCATTGGGGACAATGTGTAACCTACAATATTTTAATGGGCCACATTGCCAAACATTTTGTCTGATTATACAACAAGAAAGGCATGCCGAATACACATTTACTTTCTGGACCCCTAATCCTTTGCATCACTAGCTTCAAGACTTGCCAAACTTTCCTCTAAGGGTGTATATATTCCTGCTTGATTTGGATAGGTAAATTGACAAGAGTTCAAAGTCCTATACCTTTTCACAGCAAGTACAATCACTGATGAAGAGATGTTATTGCTGTCTTGATTCCACTGTAGTAGATCTGTCAAACATTGTGGGACAGATAGATAATGGCAGACAGCCTCCCATTCCTCATCTACCTTGCATGGTTCTACAAAGATATTTTGAAAACAATTAAGATCATGAGAAGAATATCATATGCCCTTGGCGGGAATTGAACCCCATGGTTTCAGCTTTCTAGTCCGACGTGTTACCATAACACTACAAGGACCAACCACGCTGGATATGCAGCCAGACAAAGTAGTATAGAGCAACTGTGGGGGGTCCCAGGGCGATATTAAGTGGAATATGTGTGTATAAGTGAAAAATGACAATAAAATTGTAATTATTAAACATACAACAAGTGGTGACCATGCTATGATAAAAAATAAATAAAATAGAATCAATAGAATTTAAGAAAGGTCTGAATTCATGATGACAGAAAATTAGAAGTGATGTGTGCTAAAATATTGAATGTATATGGGTAGTGATTCACTGGCTAGGGAGATTTGGTAATGACTCCCCATATTTTCAACATAAAACAATAATTATATGTATTTTTGAAACTACACATACCTTTTAAGGAATCTGGTCCAGGGATTTCAGTCAAAAAGTGAAAGAACAATGCAGAACATCGCAGGAATGGCAGCATTATTGATTTGAGATGTCTTGTAAGTCTGACTGGGAACTCATGGGCTGCTGAAGCAGGAAGACTGTAAATAAAGTGAAACACACTTAGTACATGGAAGGTGTTGATTGGTACCATTCTTATTAATACACCTTTTTACATTTCCATTCAGTAGAGTGTATTCGTATAACCCACTTTTAAAATGCAAATGAGAATATGTATGAAATAACATGTTTATGAGGTGTATGTGTAGCTATTTGCATTAATTTTTTTTTTTTTTGAGCCACAAGCCACTGTGGAAAACATTGATAAAAGTGGTTTTGAGTAAATCTATGAACGTTTTCCTTGACAATCATGTTTTGTTTTGATTATTTGAAGCAGAGAGCGCAACTCACTAAAGCATTTTAACACGCACACCTAATTAGCATATTATTTT